>JAADYF010000431.1:0-21584 GCA_023338175.1 Phytopythium delawarense
AGCCGCTCCACGTTGGCGCGGCCGCCGTGCACCACGAACGCTAGCTCGCGCGCCGACAGCGCGCTGTTGCGGCGCTCAGCCTCTAGCAGTTGGCTCATATCGTCGTCGAGGAGTCTGCGGTGCTGTCTGAAGCTGGCGGAGCGCGTTGGTGACTCAGGAAGAGCACGAGTCGGAAAATGATGGACTTGAGGCGGAGCGGAGCTGCTCGCGTCGAGTCTGACGTAAAACGCCTCAGGTTCAAGGAGGAGGTTACGCTGGTCGAGGGTTACGCTGGTTGCGATTCATTCAAAATGATGCCTACGCTCTGTGCTAGTCTTGCTTCTAGTAAGGAAAGTTAATGCGAGTGACCACTGATATGTGTTACGAAGGCTGTTTACGTTGACAAGGGTCCACATCATCGCGACGTCAACCAGGTCAAGAAACCTTCCCCACTGCCCACCACTCCGACGACACTCGCTCGGCACTCAATGAGACCCCGCATTCCGTTGCAACTCGTTCATTCAACTGCGAAGTCCATGGCGTCCAGCGCCTCGAGCGCGCGGTCCTTCTCTCTGGGCCGCCGCGACGACCGCTTCACGAGGCTCGAGCGCGGGTACACGGGGTAGTTGTACACGTCCTCGTCGTCCAGCTTGTCGTCCGCGTCGCACGCGTCTGCTTGCGCCAGCGAGGCGGCTCCAGCGACGTGGGCGGTCGAGGGACTCGTCAGCTCGCTGCCGAGCACCTCCGAGTGCGCACCAGCCAGCTGCGGCAGGTACCGCTGCGGCGGCTGCGGCTGCGCCTGCGGCTGCGCCTGCTGCTGGTGCGCGAGCATTACTTGGCGCGACACTGGCCGCACCATCGCGATGCCCGAGAGCGACTGCTCGGGCCCGGACCACTTCTTGCTGCCGCCACCGCTCGTCGGCTTGGGGATGTGCTTCTCGCTTCTCTTGCGCTCCCGGCGGCGGCTTGACGGCGCGCTCAGCCACGTCCCGTCGTCGTCTTTGGGTGCGGCCGGCTCCACCACCGTTGACCGCCACGACGAAGACGCTGCGCAGACGCCGCTGCTCTCGTCCGTCGACTCGGTCAGTTTCCGCAGGCTGCTGTTGCTGCTCGAGTGCGGCTCCTTTCGCCCCTTGCGACTGCCGGACCGCCGCTTCTCGCCTCTGGCCAGCGCTTTCTCCTCCGCTCGGCCGGTCACTCGAGGCCTTCCTCGTGATGTGTCTGGCTGGCCTTCACCCGTCGCCCCCGACCCTCGACTGTCGTCCTCCTCGCAGCATCCCGCAGACAGCTTCGCTCCGTCAGGTGGACCCGGCGTCGCGATAACGCTGCTGATGCTGCTGACCGAGTCGACCACTGCCAGCAGCGGCGCGAGGCCCTGGAAGTACGGATGTCGGAGGCACTCCTCGCTTGAAAGGCGGTCTTCCGGACACAGCTGCACCGTGGCTTCCAGGAACGAGATGGCCTTCTTGGACAGCCGGCCGCAGTACCGCCGGTGCAGCGTCTCCGGGTGCTTGACGTCCGGGATCTTCATGCCGGAGAACCGCGGGTTGGTCGCAAACAGCTCCATGTGGCGCTTGTGGAGCGGCCCGAGCACCTTCTGGATGAGGTACAGCTGGTCGATCTCGCTCTCGCCCGGGAACATGGGCTGGCCCTCAGCGAGCTCGCCCATGATGCACCCAATGGCCCAGATGTCCACCGACTTGCTGTACTTGGTGTCGCCCAGCAGCAGCTCCGGCGCGCGGTACCAGCGCGTGGCAACGTACTCAGTCATATCGTTGTCTTTGGCACCGCCGCCGACCATTCGTGCGAAGCCAAAGTCGCACAGCCGCAGCGAGTTGTCGCCGCTCGACAAGTTGACCAGCAGGTTCTCGGGCTTGATGTCCCGGTGAATGACGTTGTTCGAGTGGCAGTAGTGGATCGCGCAGCACAGCTGGAACACGTACGCGCGCACGAGCTCGGCGTCGATGCCGTTCGGGCGGTCCTCGAGCACCTCGAGCAGGTTCTTCTCCACGTACTCGAACACGAGGTACAGCCGACCCTTGCGCCGGAACGCCTCCTTCAGGCTCACAATGTTGCTGTGCTTGAGCAGCCGCAGCATCTTGACCTCGCGCAGCGTCGTCTTGCGCACCATCGGGTCGTCGTCCTCGTTCTCCTTGAACTTCTTGACCGCCACCAGCTCGTTCGTCTCTTTGTTGCGGCACTTGAGCACCACGCCGTACGCGCCTTCGCCCACGACGCCCAGCACCTCGTACTTGTTCATGCTCGCCGCCTCGCTCGGCCCTCGACGCGCATGCGCAGCTCTCGTCTCCAGCGAGGCGTCCGACGCGTGCTCATCATCGCCCTCGCCGCCGCGCCGGGCTATTTATTGCTTCGTCACCAAATATAACAGCGGCACCAGCGCCGCCAAGAATAGGACCCACCTTCTGAGAAAGCCATTGGTCGACACTCCGCTGGTGGCAATGTCCGTCCTCGACACTGCAGCGACACTTGCGTCCGCTTCCTTGGTTTGTCATCTCCATCTAGAGCGTGCGTCGTTTCTTCGCGTCTTGCCCCGGCGAGACTCGGCGCACCTGCTTCGTTCGCCGTCGCTTGCCTGGGGTCGACCCAGACGCTTGGCTGGCGAGGCTATCGGCCGAACTTGGCACCGCCGTTCGTGTCGCTGGGCGAACTGGGCTCAGTGTCTCGATCGCTTTACCTGGAGACGTCTGGGCCTCGGAGTCGTTGATAGCCATCGTGATCGCTGGTGAGGCGCTCTCGCCACTGGCTGATTGAGGCGGAGCAGGCAGGCCAGACGCAGCTGGATCCAGCGATGTCAATCTCGACGCAAACCGCTCGTAACTCTGTGGATCAGTCGTGGCAGTCGACTGCTGCTCCTGCTGTGGAGTGCCCACAATTGGCGAGGTAGAGTCTGCCTCGGAGTCTTCTGCCTCGGAGTCGGTCTGCTGGTCCTCAATACGCTTTGAGAGTTCTCCGAGCGAGTTTCTAGATCGGTTGCGGGGTCGGGGGCGTAGGAAACTAGTGCCCGTGTCGTCGTCCGTCCCGTTCCACTCGCTATCGCTATCGCCCACGTTCTCGCTCTCGCTCTCGCTCTCAGACGACTCCGAGTCGCTCAAGCCGCTTCCATGACTGTCGAGCAATAGCTTTCTTTGCGCAGCAGTCCTCTTCGAAGCTGGTCGGGGCGGCCGCTCCTTCGCTGCAGAATCGGACTCACCACCCGAGCTCGAGTTGCTGTCGGGCTCGGATCCGTCTCCTGCGCTTGACTCGCTCTCCGTCTTCGATTTGCGCGCTCGAGCTGTTGAGCGAGCAGTTCCCACTCGCAATCGCCTGATCCTTTGATCTTCTGATGGCTGCGAGGCAGTTCTTGTGCCACGGGGATGACGACGTTCAACCTTCGATGACTCGTCGTCAGAATCCTCGAGTGAATCCAAGCGTCTTGTTGTGCCTTGACGTCGCCTGTAGACCTCGTATTCGAGGCAGTAAGCCTCGTGCCAGCGCTCTTGATAGTCCTTGCGAACAATAGGGTCTGTTGCGTGCTCGGCTGCCCACCCGACGTATGCATCGTCATCTTCATCCGGGTGCGGCTTCGTCTCCCACTTCCAGTCTTCAAGAGTCATGCCTCGACGCTCCTTCAGCTCGTGCTGCCAGGGCTTGAGCGCGGCCACCGTTCCACGAAGCACTCGCGGTTGCTTGACACTGGCCACGCGCGCTCTCTTTCGGCGCTTCGGTTGCTTTTCCTCTTTGCGCTTCAGGCGCTCCAGGCGCCTCAGACGCTCTTCTTCCTCGCGCTTCTGGCGCTTAGCCTCCTTGAATGCATTCTTGAAACGCGCCATGTTCATGTGCACGAGCGTTCCCGGATCGTACGGGACTTGAGGCTTCTTCCGGTCGCACGCGGCCTTCGAGCTGTGAGCGTCCAATGCGCCGACGATCTGGGCGAGCTGCTCCTTCGCCCGCGCTTTGCTGGCGATGTCGTGCATCTGGACGGACACCTCGTGGGTCCCACTGATGCTCGTGCCCTGCACGGAGAGAGAGTACGCTGGTGTCCCCGATATCGCGCTAGGACGGACGGCGATGCGAGCCGAGATACCGGCCGGTAGAGCCTTCGTAGCGCTGTCCTCTCTTTCTCCATCGCGGGAGTCGGCAGTGGCCGACGCATGATCTTCACCACCGGTGGTGTGCGCGATCCACCCCGGATGACCCTCGACTACCCGAGAAATCCACGCCTTGGTCGCAATGGTCTCCTCCGGGGTCATGGTCGGCGCGTCTGGGCCGCGGATGGCCGCCAAGCTGAGGTGGATCTGCTGCACGAGCTGGTCCAGAAGTGCGCTTGACGACTGCTTTGCCTGCTGCGTCGTGTTTTGACGACAAAACTGCCGCCAGTTGAAACCTGCCAGCACACTGCACGCGAACGCGCTTACTGCCTGCCGTGTCAGCGGGCAGATCGCGTCGGCGTCGCATCTGGACACGTTGTCGTCGCGCGCCTTGGTCATATCTTCCGCCAGCTGCTTCATGTACTCGTCTATGACGACAGCTGCCGCCACGGCGGCCGAGTCATCCATGGAGCCAATGAGCTCATCCAAGTTGGATGACTGGAGGCTGGCGAGGTACACGACGTAGTCCACGAGTTCCTGTAGCGTCGACAAGCAAGTGAGGCATCGGTTAGCTCCGATACACAAGCGACAGTCACCGCTAGCTGGAGCAAGCACACCTCGGACGGCAACGCGGCTTCTCGCTCTGTTGTAGCGTGGTCGACAGACAGCATCCACACTCCACAGTCAGTCCCATTGCATCTCCTTCTCACAGCCGCCAACACACCGAGGCGAGCAGCAACGTGCCTGTCATATAGGCGGCATTGTCGAGCGCGCGTTCGAGCTGGGCCTCGCCCACTTTGGTAAGCCCCTACAACAAGTCACGGTCCGCACGCACAAACGGTCAGTGGTCTGCAGCATCAGTGCTCCGCCCCACATCTCGTACCAAGGCGCGGCGCCGCATATAGGTGTTGTTGCTCCTCCGCAGCGGCTGGATGGACTCGAGCAGCGTGGCCGCGTCCTTGCCGACTGGCACCCTGGAGGTCATGGGTGCGTACGTGTACACCTTCTTGTGGAGCAGGTAGCTCCGCATGGACGGCGGCGCGATGCTCTGCAGCTCGCCCAGCTCGTCCAGTTCCTCCTCCTCCTCCTCTTCTTGTCCGCTGCTGCTGCCGCTCGAGACCACGACCTTGCGCTTGAATAGGTTCTCGGTCGACGGGACGCCTGCCCACCTCCGAACGGAGCGCAGGCGCTTCGCGCGCCCGCTCCTCCTCCGCCGAGCGGCCAGCGTCTCGGCCTCGTCGCGCAGTACCGCCGACGGGTGGAGCAGGAAGCAGCTGCAGCCTGCGTCTCTCGCCATTTGCTGTCGCGCTGCGTCATTCGCCGCAGCGCGCAGCTGGCGGAGCGCTCGCTCGTGCTCCTGGCAGCGGCAGTGACTGACGCCCTCGCTCTCGCTCTTGCGCTGGCAGCCGCGGCAGAACTCGCAGCGTGTCGGAGCCAGACCGTCCGCCACACAGCCACAGGCGCGCGACTCGAGGCATAGCACGCGCGCGGCGCGGCGAGGCCCCAGCCGGCCGCAGACGCAGTGGAGCTCGACGCACTTGCCGCACAGATGGCACCCCTCGCGCGTCTCGCAGCGGCACGCCGGCGGCTTGGCGCGCAGCCTTAGCAGCCGCAGCAGAGACGTCGGCGCGTCCGGCGGTCTGTTCACCGGCCTGTCGGGCGTCACGAGCGCCTGGCGCATGGCCGCCGGGCCGCTGGAGCCACCGCAGTCGCCGCCGCCATCGGCGTCCATTGCTTCGAGCCGCTTCGAGTGAGCCATTCACCAAACGCGGTCGTTAGAATAGTCTAGAAACGAAAGATGGTTACGTTTCTACCGTAACCTCGCGCTCCGCTCGCGCATTTGGCAAAGCGACGCCACCATGGAGAACGTCAAGCGCGGGAAGCTGAAGCTCAAGTCTGGCGCGTCGCTCAAGGTCGCGGCGGGCAAGAAGCACAAGAAGAGCAAGAAGAGCAAGAGCAAGTCGGCAGTGGCCTCGGCCTCGGCGGTGGAGGCCGGCGAGCCCCGCGATGAGCAGCTGGAAGAGAAGGAGGAGGAGGAGCAAAGCGGCGGCAGCGCCGAGTTCATCGGCCTGACGCCGGCGCAGCGCCGCCACGAGGAGCACCGCCGCAAGCGGGTGCGTCTCTTGGTGCCGGTGGAGGTGGCGCCACGCGATTACAGCGTCACTGACGTGTTGACTGTCACAGGAGCAAGAGGAGATCGAGAAGGTGGCCAGCAAGACGTACCGGGAGCGCGTTGAGGAGCTCAACCAGTACCTCAGCAGCGTCACGGAGCATCACGACATCCCGCGGGTGCGTTCGCCGCCTCTGCGCGTGTGGCTGCATGCTATGAAGCGTGGAGGATATGGAACTGACATGTTGCTGGCGATCAGGTGTCTGCTGCGGGCAACGGCTAAGCCGGAGGAGAGAAGCGAGAGGAGAGGAGAGTCCTGCGTCCCCATGTATTCAACGCCACTTGCATGACGCTGTCGCCTCCATCGTTGCCTCGAGTTCTATCGTCATGTTTACTTACAATCGACCAGCGCAGCGCAACGCGTTGGAACCATCTACTCATGCGCGCGTACATACACACACACACACACAAACGCGCTGCTTATACCAGGCAGCCGCCCTCCGCATCGCCCGTTGGCGTGACGCGTGCACACTCCAGTCTACTCGTCGTCATCGTCGTCGTCGTCCACCAGCTCGCCGTACTCGATGCACAGCTCGGTCGAGTTCCAGTTTCGCCCGCGCACGTCACCGCACGAGAAGTACAGCTCGCACAGGTGCGTCGTCGTGCTGTGGCAGCTCATGGGCGACGAGTGCTTGCAGCGGATCTCCTGCACCATGCCGCCCAGCTCGTCCACTTGCGGGACGATGTCCTTGCGGGGCTTCATGGTCAGCACGTAGTCACGCACGTCTTGCGCCTCGATGTCGAAGCGCCCGAGCGAGTACAGCAGACCCGGGCCGGAGAAGGACACAGCCCGAGTTTTCGTCTTTGCGCCTGCCATGGCCGCGATCGCCCCGCCGAGACTGTGGCCCGTGAGCACCAGGTTCTCGCCGCCCTTTGCCGCGCGCACGCCCACAACGTAGTCGAGCAGATCGGTGTACACCGGCGCGGGCATGACGGTCGATAGGAGTTGCATGGACAGCAACTTGACGATGAACTTGCGCGGCAGTTGCTTCAGGAACGGAACAAACACGTTCACGGCCTGCATGATGGTGATGCCGAACCAGAAGTGCATGTCTTCCAGCGCGTCCGAGACGGACGCCGTGCCGCGCACCGCGATCACCGTCATGTTGATCGACGGGAAGTACAGCTCCATCCAGACCTGGTAGTCCGAGTCGTTGTTGCGCGCCACGTACTCGAAGTCTTCCAGCACGGTTCCATTGAAGCGGTTGGTGAGCGCCGCCATCTGCTCTTCCGTGGTCGCGCCATACGCCGCGTCCGCCATGAGCGCAAAGTCCATCACGTTCAAACCGCCGTAGTCGATGCTGCAGGCTGGGTACTGGGATGTGTCGTCGAACGTGATTGCCTTCCCGTTGATCGTCAGCGAGTCGGTTGCTGCCTGTGTCAGGGGTACATCGTTTGTGCCGTTCCGGTACGGACCGAGCTCAAATGAGCCTGTTGTCGCGAAAGTCCCGATGATGATCGCCGACGAGAAGAACACGAGCGAGACCACCACGAACGCGGTGATGAAGTGGCGGAACGCCTTGCCGAAGATCTGCGGAAACCATTGCTGGATGACCGAGCTGAGCGCGATCATGCAGATCCCCATGATTGGCCAGCCCACCATGAACGACCACAGCGACAGAAGCGCCGAACCGATCACCGCGAGCAGCAAGATGAGCGCGCGCACCCGAAACGATAACGCATACCACGGGTTCTTGGATCGCACATGCGCACGCATCTCGCGGATCCGCTCCATCCGCCGCGCGTGTCCTGATGGCACGGTCTCTCCTTGTGCTTCAGATTCTTCTGCCTCCGATGCGCTCACTTGGATCGTCACGTTCCGGTCATTGTCATCGTTCTTGGAGCCGCGGTTCTTCCCTCGGCCAAACCATCCGAACGGATTGATGGTGACGCCGACGTGGTGATAGAAGCGGAACCCAACGTCGAGAAGCCACAGGTTCTCGGCGCGTTTGTGACGCTCGAGTTGGTTGAGAGCACGGCGCATGCTTCGGCGCCGGCGGCGGTAGTTGCTCACCAGCGTGCGCATCTTGTTGTTCCGGCTGCTCCAGAAGTGTGTGATCATCCATAGCACGAGGTATGCGCTCAGGAACCAGAAGCCCATCTGCACATAGGCCAGGAACGCGTCCGAGAACGACCACGCGCTCACAAACTTCCACACGAGAGACGCCAGCGTCACGACCTCGAACAGCACTGGGCACACCAAGTCGACGATGATGAACGTCGAGAGATCGATCACCGGTCCTTCATCGCGCACCTTCTTGATGAGCATGGTGGCTTGCACTGCCGCTTTTGCGCGCTTCCAGCGACTCGCGACCGTCGTGTTGGTGCCAGTGCCGCTTTCTTCTGTGCTTGCTAGCGATGAAGGGACCACCGGCGCGCTCGCTTGCTGTTCTTCGGCGGCAAGTCGTCGCTCTTCAGTTCGCTCCCACACCTCGTCTTCTTCCTCCTTGTCGTCATCCAGGAACGGGTCGTTCTTAGCAGTGAGCAGCAGGGACGCGCGGTGCTTGCGGGTTTTCCGAATGCTCGTAGCGCGACTCGGAGAGCTTGGGCGTGGCACAGGCGACATGATCCTGTCGTTGCCCATCCCGGCGTCGACTTGCTGCGCGGTTTCTTCCTCTGCAGCAACCTCCTCGTTGACCGGGTCTGCCTCCTTGATGTCCTTCCGGTGTCGCAGGTAGTGGATGACGACCGCGAGCGACAGTCGAAAGTTGGGCAGCGACCCGTCGGCCTTGTTGATGGCGTCCAGGAAGAGCCGCCAGGCCTCCTCGAAGAGGTAGGAGAGGAAGAAAAGCACGATGGGGAGCAGAACGAGCAGCACGACTGCCCGCGCGGCGTAGTAGTCGTCGTACTTGGCGCTCGGCAGGAAGATGGCGAAGAAGATCTCCATGAGCAGCGTGAAGGAGAACATGAGGATCACCATGACGACGAGGAAGGCCAGGTAGCCGAACCGGAACTGGCACAGCGTGCGGTAGAACCGCCAGGACCCGTGCGCGCGGTGATGCGCGTGCAGCTCCTCGACGCGGCCCTCGGCGGTCGCGTACGCTTCGTCCTTCTGCCGGTACGCCTCCCGCAGGCGGCCCGAGTACGTCTTCTGGGTCAGCAGACCCTCGCGCTGCGGCGCCGGGCCGCTCGTCGGCGACGCCATGGGCGGCGGCGGCTGTCCCTGCGCCTGCTGCTGCTGCGCGCTCCCGTTCCCGCCGCGCGCGCCGGCCGCCTGGAAGTTGGAGAAGGCCAGCGACGACGAGCGGCTCGTGCCCAGCGCGTCCTCTTCCAGAATCGGCACGTCCGTCGACGCCGTCTTGAGCAGCCTCCGCGCCATCCCTCGGCCCCGCAGACGACCAGTTGGTCCGCGCCTGGCGCTCCAAGAGTGGCACCACCGCCCTGGCCTGCCGTCGATCCTCTGCTGCGCCTGATTTACAGCGCTGCGCCGCCTCGAGAAGCCCGCGCCGGCGTCCTTCTCCGCCTTTCCAACGATATCTTCCACTAATGCCCAGGTGAGGGTGCAGTCGACTGACTACTTCACAGCTCGCGGGCATACTGGGCGCAAGTCAAAGAAACCGTCCTCACCGAACCGAAGGCGCGTAATACTGGCCCGTGTTACGACCGCGTAAACCCGTTACACTGTATCCTCGTGAAGGTTACCCATGGTCCACCTCCGATCGTAACCAGTACCCCTCGCTTCACATCGTAACCTGTACCCCCAAGCCAGCAGACTGACACCACCACCGACAGACTTTTCGAGCAGCATGGAGCGCGCGGGCGGCGAGGAGCGGCGCAAGGCGGCGGCGGGGACGGGGACGGGCGCGTACTCGCAGCTGGCGGAGCTCTACGGGCACTCGAACGCGGTGTACGCGCTCGAGTTCAACTGCGACGGCTCGCTGCTGGCCTCGGGCTCCAAGGACAAGACGATCCGCGTCTGGCCGCACGGCGCGGTGCGTACCAGTCTCGCTGGCCGTCGAGCTGGCGGTGGCGCTCACGCTCATGTGACCGCTGCAGGACCGCGAGTCGCGCGAGCTGAGGGGCCACACGGAGCCAATCACGTCGCTGGCCTGGGACCCGACGGCGCCGCAGCGCCTCGCGAGCTCGAGCGCCGACAAGACGGTGCGCGTCTGGGACGCCAAGGCTGGGCGCATCGCGCACAGCATCTCGCTCCAGATCGAGGCGCTCAACATCGTCTACAGCCACGACGGCAAGTACATCGCCGCCAGCGACCGCAGCACGGTTGTGCTCATCGACACGCGCAAGAACCGCGTCGTGCGCCGCGTCGTCAACCCCTACGAGGTGCGTCTCCTCTGTCTCTGCGTCATCCGGGAGTCCGAGCTCACTCCGTGTGGGTATCAGGTGTACGAGGTGCAGTTCAACAAGGCCGGCCTGCTCTTCGTCGCGGCAGGTAAGTCGAGAGCGGCACTCGCGCTTTGCAGTGACGGCGACTGACGTTCCCGTCTCCTTCTCTCTCCTCCTCCAGCACACCCGTCTGGTCACGGCACGTTCGAGATTGCTCGGATCGTCGCCGACAAGAAGGGCACTCCGAATCTGGAGAACATCCAAAAGGCACGTGGATGCGCCACTTGCATACCTGTTGCGATGCCTGCTGACGGCTCGTATCCTGTTGCCGCAGGTCGTGGCGCACGCTGGGGGCTGCTTCTGCCTCGACCTGCACCCGTCCGGAAGGTTGGTCGCCCGGATTCTCCAGATGTCGAGTGGGTGAGCGTCTTGCTCACGCGTGTGCCCCTTTGCGTTCCAGATACCTGGCGCTGGGCAGCCTGGACTCGCTCGTCAGCATCTGGGACCTGGAGGAGCTGTACTGCTTGCGCACTATCGTCATCACGACGTGAGTTTTGTGCCCTGGTCCAGCATCACTGGGTTGCGGTAGTCCTGACACGTTGTGTTTGCCGGTGCTTCCACTGTTGATATCTCCAGTGCGAGCATCCTGTCGGTCCGCTTCAGCCACGACGGCAAATACCTGGCGATTAGCATGGAGGACACCAACCTGTCGATCGTGGACGCGGAGACGGGCGAGACGGTCGTGTCCATGACGCTGCAGAAGCAGCTCGACTACTTGTGCTGGCACCCGCGCAAGAACGAGCTGGCGTACGTGGGCGACCGCCCGTCGAGCGAGAAGAACAACAACCGAGACGGCGTGATCAAGGCGATCGTGCTCAAAGAGCCCGTCATGTGAGCGAGACAACCGGGCAAGTCGCTATCCTTTCCAATACACTCCTCACTCTGGCAAGACTCAATCTCTACCCAGAGTGGCTTCCCAGCAGTGGTGTCGTCAGCTGCGTTAAGTACGCCCCCATCTGCATGCGTGCCCTCGCGACTCCGAGGTAGCAGCTGCACTGCTTCATCGTGGCCGTGGCGCCAATCTCCTGTGCCAACCTGTACGCCTGGTCGAACGCCCGCTCCGCCTTGGCGTAGTCCCCGGTCTTGCCTGCAAGGTGGCCCAGCTGGATCCATGCAAACGCCTCACCTGCGCGGTCGCTGACCGACTGGATCAGCTGCAGGTGCTGGTTCATGCACGCCGCCGCGATCTCGATGTCTTCTTGGCGGCAAGCCAAGAGCCCGAGGTTGCCCACAGCTAGAGCCTGGCCGTACGCGCTGTTGAGCTGGATCGCGAGGCGAAGGGCTTCTTGGTGGTGTCGAGCGGCCTGGTTCGGGTCGCCGAGCGAACCGAAGGCGAGCCCCAGGTTCAGGTGCGCCACAAACTTGCCGGCGCCGTCTGCTGCGTCCAAGTGCTTGGCATGGTACTCGGTGGCGAGACGCAGGCTTCGGCTCTGCGCGTCCACGAACTTGCCCGTGTACACGTACTCCTTGTTGGCCGACGACAGCAGCATGTAGTTGACGCCGATGCAGTTGGCGGCGAGCCCGATGAACATGCTGTGCTGTGTGCTCTCGCTGATGGACAGCATCAGCAAGTAGTAGTCGATTGCCTTGGAGTACTCCTCCACATTGTCGTAGAGGATGCCGAGGCTGCGAAGGAGCGGAGCGCGTCAGGCAAAGGGTGCATTGCGGTGTTGTGGCACACTCTCTGGAGCGTACCATAGGTAGGCTGTGCACTCGGCATCGTGGCGCCCGGAACGCTTGCTCGACTCGGCCTACGGCGGCAGAACAGTCGTGGGGTGTTAGTGTCCGTGGCAAGCTGAAGGCGGTCCCGTATCAGTACTTCTTGCCAGCATGGTGTACTCCTTGATGAGCTTGGCCGAGACCGCTCGCTCCCGGTCCTTGAGCTTCTGCGACGAGCACGAGCTGAGCTTGGCGACGATCTCCTCGCCGTTGTTGAACGTGCCATGGATGCGGCTGCGCAGTTGCCGCAGCGCCGCCGCGTGCGGAGAGAAGACCGTCTGTCGGGTCCGCTCCTCGCGCGTCACCGCCATCGTGCGCGCCGGCGTCTTGATCTGTACGCGCGGAAGGTTAGAACGTCCATTCACCACCCACTGCGATTAGTCAGCGAGCATTTACACTGGCAGGTGCGTCCACGCGCTGCGGCAGGTCGAGCTGCGGCGTGGGCTCGGCCAGCTGCGTGCCCTCGTGCGGGTTGGTCGTCGTCACATTGGTCGCCAGCCTGTGGCCGAGCGGTCAGCCCCGTCGTCAGGACCTTCACGCTGACCCCCCCCTCCGTCTCGTCCGCATTACGTACAGGCTGGTATTGGCGTCGCGCGCAGGCGACGCCGGCGGAGACGCGCGCGTCCGCAGCATTCTCCGTGCGTCGCTTGGGCGGTTGTCCCCGCAGGTTGAAGCGGCCGGTTGCGACCATCACTCTGCTTCATTTACCGGTTTCGTACCGGTTCGAAATCGGAGTGTTGGTCGGTGAGTGGCAGTTCGACGAGTGTCTCTGTCACATTCCAATCCGGCATCATCCGAGAGCGAGCGCGATGGAGGAGACCGCGAGCGACCCGAACTGCGTCGAGCCCGCGTGCGCGTCCAAGGTGGACCTGTTCCGCAGTTTCGTGGGCAACAAGGGCGCGGCCAAGGGCAAGGGCAAGGGCAAGGGCAAGGCTGCGGCCGCGAGTGCGCCGAAGGACTGTCCGCTGGGTCGCGAGGACCTGGGCACGGCCACTTGGGGACTGGTGAGCGCTCCTCTTGTTCCTTGAGCGGCTGAGTAATTGGCTGTCCGACGGGCTGACGGTCGCGCGGCGCTCCAGTTGCACTCGATGGGCGTCTACTACCCGGAGAACCCGTCGCCCGAGTACCAGGCCAAGACCAGGACGTTCGTCGAGGCGCTCGCGCTCATGTACCCGTGCTCGCACTGCGCCGAGGACTTCCAGAAGGAGATCAAGAAGTCTCCGCCTCGGTAAGAAAGCTGTTCTTCAGTGCCGACTTGCTGGACTCGACGCTCTGACCAGCTGCGCCTTGTTGTCGCAGCGTGGACTCGCGCACCACCTTCTCCATGTGGCTGTGCGAGCAGCACAACATTGTGAACCGCAAGATCCACAAGCCAGTGTTCGAGTGCTCGATGGACAAGCTGGACGAGCGGTGGCGAAAGGGCCGCCCGGAGTGCTGGGGAGAGGACGGGGACGCCGACGCGGCTCCGGCGTCGCTCGGAAAGGACTAGGCGCGCACTCACCGTCGCTTCGAGTCCAACAGACCGACAAGCCGTCGTCAAACCTCGAGAGAGACTCAACATGCCAATAGCAGCTTCGTTGGTCTAGGTTCAGCGTCTCACTTCTTTACGATATCGGACATCGCTATCGACTGAGGAGGGGGCAACTTCTTGAGTGCGGTCGCCGTGAAGCGCGTCCGTTTACAGGTCCTCACGCCCCGACGCGGCCGCTGCTTCTGCGCTGCACACTGCGGTTCCAGCACGGATCCGCCACGTCTTCAGCCACTGATAGGAACGTCTCCGTCTCGTAGTCGGCCCAGGGCGTACCTTGCAGGATGTTGACGCACATGCGGTCCTTGGCCGGCGTGAAGTCGTTGAAGAACGTCCGCGTCAGCTCGTCCTCGTACTCGCCGACGAACGACGTGCACTGCAGCAAGGAAGCGACCACAGCGTTAGGCGATGGCTATGAAGAAGTAGCTCCGATGGGTTCCACCCCGCTCCTACCGCATCGTTCACGATCTTCTTGCCCTTCTTTGAGTCGAGCGGGACCGCCTGCGGAACGGCGCGGCACACGTTGTCGAGCACTTCGAGAATGCGCGCCTGCATGTGGAAGCCATGTCAGAGACGCTAGCACGGAACGAGGAGGCCGCACACCGTGCAGCACGGCGCACCTCGCTGCGGGAGTACTTGATCTGCTTCTTCTCCTCGCTGATGCGAAATACAACGTCCATGTCGTAGTCGTTCTGCCACCACAGCGGCCGCGTCAGCTTCTTCTCTCGGCGCTAGGCCGGGTCGCCACAGCCTACCGGAGTGTTGTCCAGCTGCGTCTCGATCTCGCCCACGATCGACTTGCAGACTGGCCAGTCGCCATTCCGCCACAAGAAAGAATCCGTAAGATCCCCAGCCGCACGCCCCACGCGCCGATGCATTGCGGCACTCACTGCAGCAGGACGCGGCCTGCTCCGCGCCATCGCAGTCAATCTCGGCGTGGCCCGCGGCCTCGAAGCGCTTCGAGTGGTCCCACCTGTAGTGCCGCACCGCGCTCAGTCAGCCTCCCCCACGACCCCCGTAGATACCGCCAGTCGGATAGAGGTGTCCGTACCGATCGGTCCACGCGCTGGAGAGCGCCGGCAGGCACAGCGCGGCCGCCACGAAGCCCCCAACGAAGGCGCGCATGGTGCTCGTCCTTCGTGTCGGACGGTGCAAATGACGCAGGAGTCAGACAACGACTTGCATGGTCAAGGGGGGAACACCTTGGCTCCACTATACCGCATCACCCAAAATAAAAGTCGGCAGAGGCCTCTGATTGGGCAACAACGAGCAGCTCTTGAAGTGTCGGCCGCCAATCTTAATACCTTCATGAATTGTCGGAGGTTATTCTAGAAAATGCCCCAAAAGATACCACGTGGCGCCGGCCGAGCCAAAAGGTCGCGCGCACAGCTGTTGTCGGCGACCTGCCGGCCCGATTTGCTTGAGCCGCGGTGGGTCTTGAAGCCGCGATCAGTCGCTCGCTGCGACGCGACGACGGCTGCCGCTGCGCTCGGAAAGTGCTCGTGGCGCGCCGTGGGTGATCGAGAAGCTTCTGCGCTGGAGGCAAGATCCGACTTGGCGTCGAGTCGGATCCGCGGGTGGTCGCGATGTGCCTATTTTGGGGTTATTTTCAATACATTTTCCAAGTCACTTGGACGTGCCTTCAACTTTCGATTTTCGAAAAATGCCGCATTTCCACCAATCCCGAGCGTCCACGACCAACAATCCCGATGTGCCCTTTGGCTACGGGACTCGCCCGATCATGATCACCATCATGACCCCACGACAGATCCGCGGCTGCGGCTGGTTTCCGCGAATGCTCACTCGCGAATTGGCTGCGAACAAGAAAGCCACCCCCAACCAAGATCTCGGACCGAGTCCTCGGAGAAAGGACGGCCGCGGAGTTGCCTTTTGCATATAGTGAAGGCCAGTCGACATGGGCAGGAAGGCGTTGGTGGTGCTGCTGGCGCTGGCGGTGGCGCTGTGCGCCTCGCTGCAGGCGCCGGCGGCCGTGAGCGCGCAGGCGGCGGCTTCGGACGGCGGAGACGTGCTCGGGTAGGTCTCGCTGGGCTCTGACCGCGCTCTGGAGGCCCCACGGTGGCTGGTACAGTTCAAGCGCGGCGACTGACGGACAACCTTGTGACCCATGCCGCTGGCGCCTGCAGCCGCGGGGACCCGACGCTGTTCGTGGACGAGCTGGACGCGGCGCCCGTGGCGGGCGGCGAAAAGTTCGCGTTCCAGGCCGAGGTGTCGCGCCTGATGGACATCCTCATCAACTCGCTGTACAAGACCAAGGAGATCTTCCTGCGCGAGCTCATCTCAAACGCGTCGGACGCGCTGGACAAGATCCGCTTCCTGGCGCTCTCGGACGACGCCGTGCTGGGCCAGGCGCGCGACCTGGAGATCCGCATCAGCTTCGACCGCGATGCGCGCACGCTCACCATCCGCGACACGGGCGTCGGCATGACCAAGCACGACCTGGTCTCGCACCTCGGCACGGTCGCCAAGTCGGGCACCGCCAACTTCGTCGAGGTCATGCAGAGCAGCGGTGACGCCAGCCTCATCGGCCAGTTCGGCGTCGGCTTCTACTCGGTCTACCTCGTGGCCGACCGCGTGCGCGTCGTCTCCAAGCACAACGACGACGACCAGCACATCTGGGAGTCGGACGCCAACGCCTCCTTCACGGTCGCCAAGGACCCGCGCGGCAACACGCTCGGCCGCGGCACGGAGATCACGCTCTTCCTCAAGCCCGAGGCCACCGAGTTCCAAAGCCAGGACCGCCTCAAGAGCCTCGTCAGCCACTACAGCGAATTCATCAACTTCCCCATCTACCTCAACACGAGCTCCACCGAGACGTTCGAGGTCCAAGACGACGACGATGAGTCTGAGGCCATCACGTCCGAGGAGGAGGACGACGACGACGCCGAGCAAGACGAGGACAGCGACGAGCTCAAGGCCACGGACGAGGAAGAGGACGAGAGCGTGGCGACGGAGAAGAAGACGCGCACCGAGACCCGCACGGTGTGGTCATGGGAGCGCGTGAACGAGGTCAAGGCGATCTGGACGCGTCCCAAGGAGGACATCACGGACGAGGAGTACCAGAGCTTCTACAAGTCGCTGCACAAGCTGCCGGACGACCCAAACACGTGGATCCACTTCAAGGCCGAGGGCGAGCTCGAGTTCAAGTCGATCCTCTTCATCCCGAGCTACGCGCCGCCTGACATGTACAACCGCTTCGAGCAGAAGAAGGCCGAGATCAAGCTGTACGTGCGCAAGGTGCTGATCACGGACGACTTCGACGAGTTCCTGCCGCGCTACCTCAACTTCATCGTCGGCGTCGTCGACTCGGACGACCTCCCCATCAACGTCTCGCGCGAAACGCTGCAGGAGAACAAGATCCTGCGCGTGATCCGCAAGAAGCTAGTGCGCAAGGTCCTCGAGATGCTGCGCAAGTTGTCGGAGGATGAGAGCGATGACGATGATGACGACGATGACGAGGACGAGGAGGAAGACGAGGAGGCGGCCGCTGACGCCGAGGCGGAGGCCAAGAAGGATGCCGAGGAGGAGGAAGAGGAAGACGACGACGCGCTCTCGGTGAACGAGAAGTACAACCAGTTCTGGGAGCAGTTCGGCAAGAACATCAAGCTCGGCATCATGGAAGACGCTGGCAACCGCGCCAAGCTGGTCAAGCTGCTGCGCTTCAAGTCGAGCAAGAGCGACGGCTCGTGGACCTCGCTGGACCAGTACGTCTCGCGCATGAAGGACTGGCAGGACACGATCTACTACATCGCGGGCGAGTCGCCGGATGCGTGCGCCAAGTCGCCGTTCATGGAGAAGCTCAAGGACAAGGACGTGGAGGTGCTGTTCATGGTGGATACGCTGGACGAGTACACGCTCCAGCACCTGCCGGACTTCGAGGGCAAGAAGCTGGTGTCGATCACCAAGGAGGGTATCAAGTTCGGCGACGAGGACGAGAAGCTCGTTGCCCGGCGCGAGAAGGCGTACGCCGCCAAGTTCGAGAAGCTGACGATCGCGCTCAAGACGCTGTACGGCGACAAGATCGGCGAGGTGGCCATGTCGCAGCGCGTGGTGGCGTCGCCCGCCGTCATGGTCACGTCGCAGTGGGGGTACTCGGCCAACATGCAGCGCATCATCAAGGCGCAGACGTTCGCCGCGCGCGACGGCGGCGGCCTCCAGATCGGCCCGGGCTCAGCGATCTTAGAGCTGAACCCACGCCACCCGATCGTCGCCAAGCTGAACGAGCTCGTGACCAAGTTGGAGGAGGTCGAGGAGCTCGACGAGGAGACGGGTGACCTCGCGTGGCTGCTTTACGACGCGGCGCTCATCAACTCGGGCTTCGACATGACGGACGTGGACCACTTCGCCGCGCGCGTGTACCGCGTCATGCAGAGCAGCATGTCGATCGAGACCCTGGAGCTCGAGCCCGAGATTGACGTGCCCGAGGAGGACGAGCAGGACGCGACGGCTGACGAAGCTGAGGAGGACGAGGAGGAGGAAGAGGAGACGGCGTCGCTCGACGACGAAGAGGCCGAGGAGGAGGCGGAGGCAGAGGTGCAGATCGAGAAGGACGAGCTGTAGAGCATCACCAACACGACACCGCGGTTTGCTGTTTCATGGCGAGAGTGCGTCTGGTCGGCGGAAGACAAGGTGAGTGGGTTGTGAATGACGTGTATTCTCCGAGCGTGCAGCGCGCGGCTCACTGGTTGAGGCTGAAGCCGCCGCCGACGAACCGGTTGGACGCCGCGACCGCGAGCTGCCGCTGCATCTCGGCGGGGCTCGGCCGCTGCGCGCCTGCTCCGCCTCCATTGGCGGCGCCTCCTCTGCCGACGCTTCCGCTCGACAGGTTGGGCAGCTGTCCGCTGGCGCCGGCGCCGCCGCTGCTGTTGTTGGAGCTCGCCTTGACCGGTGGGCCCGACTGGCGCAGTTTGTCCTCGAGCTTCTTCTTGTAGTACTTGCGCTTGAAGTCGTGCAGCTCTCTCGCGAGCCGCTCGAGCTCGAACTTGAGCTCGTTCTCGCGCGACTGGAACATGTTCTGCTCGCTCAGCAGGCTCTTGAGCTGCTTCTCCTTGTCGCGCACCACCTGCTGGTACCAGCTCAGCTGCTCGGCCACCTCGGGGCCCGGCTGCCGCGCGAGGATCGTCTTGAGTTCCTGGTACAGCCGCTCCTTCTCCTGGTTCACGAGCTCCCTCTCGACCACCTCCTCCGTCTTCTGGATCAAGCGCTTCTGCAGTGTCTGGATCTTCTGCAGCAGCTCGTACGTCGCCGGGTCGCTGCCCTCGAGCTTGCGCCACCGGTGCACGTTCATCGGGTTCTCCAGCTCCTCCGACAGCGCCTTGACCTTGGTCTTCTCCTGCAGCAGCTCGCGCTGCAGGTGGTACACCTCGCGCTTGAGCTCGTCCGACTGGCCCACCTGGTGCCGCGCGATCGCCAGCTCGCGCTTCAGGTCGGCGATCTTGAGCTTGAGCACGCGGATGTCCTGCAGACGCTCGGCGTACTGCGCCTCGCCCTTCGCCAGCGTCGACTGCTGGATCTTGAGCTTCTCGTACAGCAGCGCCAGCTCGTCGTTGCGCCGGATCAGCTGCGTGCCCAGGATGTCGCGCTCGTTCACCACCTGGTCGTACTCCTTGCGCTGCGCCAGCGCCTCGTCGTCCATGCGCCGCAGCATCGAGCTCAGCTTGCGCACCTCGGCGTCCTGGTTGTTGATCGTCTCCTCATTCGTGGCCAGCAGCGCGCGCAGCCGCGCCAGCTCGTTCTTGTGCTGCTCGCGCTGCTTCTCCACCTTCTGGTGGTCGAAGTGCTCCTTCACGAGCGCCACGTCCTTGGCCGCCACCTCCTCCTTCAGCTGCTCGATCTGGTGCGTCAGGATCTTGAACTTGCGCTTCATCTCGGCGATCTCGTCCTGCGACTCGATCAGGTTCTTGCTGTACAGGTTGCGCTCCGACCGCACGGCCTCGTACAGCTGCTGCTGCTGCTTCAGCTTCGTCTCGGCCTCGCCCACCTTCTTCTGCATCTCGGCCGCGCGCATCTCCTGCAGCTTGACCTCTTCCTGGCTCGCGGCCAGCAGCTTCTTCTGCTCCGATGCATCCAGCCCGTACTTCTCACGCTCCTTCTCGAGCTGGTAGATGAGCTTGCGCTGCTTGGCCGCCTCGGCTTGGAAGCCCGCCAGCTCCTGCTCGAGGTTCTTGGTCACGCGCTCGCCCGCCTTGACCTCGTCCTGCGTCTTGCGCACGCGCGCCTCGGCCTTCTGTACGTTCTTGAGCTGCATCGAGCGCTCTCGCTCCAGCGCCTCGAGCTCGGCGCGCGCGTGCTCCTCGATCGCCTTGTCGTTGTCCAGGTCGCGCTGCATGCTCTTGATCTGCGCATGCAGCACGAGCTTGGCCGTGTGTTCGTCCTCCATCTTCTCCTCGAGCTTCTGCAGCGCGCGCTTCTCGCGGTCGATCTTGCGCTCCGCCATGCCCTTCTCGAGCTTCACACGGTGCACCTCATCCTGCTTGAGTTTGAGCGCGTTCTCCAGGTTGCGCCGCTCCACCTCGAGGTTCTCCACGCGCTCGTTTTGCTCGTTCAGCAGGTCCGTCAGCTTCTGCGTGCGCGAGAACAGCGCCTCGTAGTCGCGCGCGTACTTGTCCATCGTGCCGCGAGCCTCGACGAGCTGCTTCTCTAGCGACGCACGCGCTGTCTGCGCCTCGGTCAGCGCCTCCTGCTGCGTCGCATTCTCCTGCGCGCGCTTGTCAAGCTTGCTCTTGGCATCCTTGAGCTCCTTGTCCAGCCGCTCCTTGCGCCGCAGCTCTCGCTCCTGCTCGGCCGCCTTGACCGCCAGCTGATCGCGCAGCGCCTGGATCTCCGTGCGCTGCGTGTTCGCCGCCGCCTCCGCGTCGTTCACGCGCTTATGCAGGTCTTGGATGCGGTCGTGGTCCTTGCGCGCGTTCGCCTCGTGCTCCTCGTTGGCGCGCATCAGCTCTTCCTTGGCGCGCATGACCTCCTTGAGCATGTTCTCCTGCCCGACGCTCAGCCCCGCGCCTTGCTCCACAAGTCGCGACAGGTTGTTGATCTCGTCCTTGAGCTGCGCGATGGTCTCCTTGGCCCGCAGCTCCTTCTCGTGGGACGCGTCCACCATCTTCCACGCCTTCTCCATCTCCTTCTTGAGAGACGCGATGCTTGCCTGGTCCTCCTGTGACAGCTTGAGCGCCGTCTGCACCTTGGCCGCGTTGTTGATAATCTCGGCGTTCAGCTCGCGGCATTTCTTGACCAGCTTCTTCTCCTGCGCGTTCGACTTCTTGAGCGCGCGGTGCAGCTTCTCGTACTCGAGGCGGAAGCGCTCGAGACTCTTGTCGCCCGCCAGCTCTGCCAGCACCTCCTGGAAATCATTCTCGAGCGCCTCAAGCGTTGACGGCCCGGCATTGGAAGGGTCATCGTCGTCATCCAGACCTCCTGCGGCAAGCTTCCCGTCGGCGAGCTTGCTGTCGGCTGAAGACGCCGCCGCGCTCATCGGGACTACCGCTTAGATCAGAGACACGGACGGGCTTCTGCTCGCACTCGACAGCTCTCAATCGTCTTGAACAAGCCTTCCGCTTTCGTTCTCGTTCCGTGACTCGTTTCGCTCACAGGATGGAGCAAACTATTTACACTTCGACCACATCGCACCTTGGTGCAGCTGTTGGCTTGGCTTGGGCTTGGACTGGAATAGCTCGGGGTGCTGGGGCGTAGCTTGCGTATTATTAGCCTTCGACCTCACCATTCTCACTCCGAGCTGAACGAC
>JAADYF010000432.1:0-21559 GCA_023338175.1 Phytopythium delawarense
ATCCTCAACCTGGCCGCGAACGGGAGGCGCGCGCGAGAACCAAGCGCGACTTCTACGCCTCCGACGCGGAGAAGAGGCTCGCCAGCGCGCTGCATGCCTCCACGTGAAGAAGAGCTCCGGACGACCGTCTTCGCTTTGCCAAGTGCCTTGGACTACAGCGAGGACCCCGGCACCACGTGTCGGTCGACAAGCTAGTCTAGCTTGTTGTAACTGTTAGTAGATGCACAAGGATGGATAAATTATCATGGACTCGGGAGTCTCTCTCGGTCTCTTGATCACTCGGCCTGTCGGCCTCTCGATCTCTCGGTCTCGGTCGGCTGGCTCAAAACTCGACCACGTCCGGCAGGTCCGGCAAGTCCGGCAGCGTCAGCGTGGACGACTGGGCGGATGACGGCGCGCGCGCCAGGTACGACGGGTAGAGGCCCTCCGGCAGCTGCGGGCCGATCATCACGGGCTTCTCCTCGACCGTCTGCACGGCCGGCGGGGCCTCCGGGAACGTGCGCGGCAGCGTCGGCATGCTCGGCACGCCCGAGACGTAGCCCAGGTGCGGCTGCAGGTACGGGGGCGGGATCGGAACGCCGTAGCTGGCGCTCGGAGCCGACGTCGGCGCAGCGAACGCCGATGGGAACGGCAGGTGCGGGTACTGCACGTACGGATAGCCCTGCGGCGCCGACATGGGCGGAGGGGCCATGTACGGGTAGCCGGGCATGTACGGCGAAGCAACAGGCGCGGCTGCGTATGCCGGCAGGCTTTGAGGGGCCACCAGCACGGCAGGAGTCTCGCTTGCCACGGGAGCAACTGGGACAGCGGGAGCAGCAGGCACCGGTGTCGGTGCTGGTGCTGGCGCTGGGATTGGCGTGGCCGACGCAGCTTGGGTCACAGGAGAAGGAGCAGCCGCCTCAGGAATGGCTGCAAGAGCCGCTGAGGGGGCCTCGGCATTGGCATCGGCGCTCTCGACCACCACCAGCGCACTCGACAGGTCGCTGGACGCCTCGACAGCAGTCTCCGTGGCCGAGGACGCATGCTTCTCCATCTTCTGGATGCGCTCGGTCGGCGACGTGTACTTGTCACGACGCTTGCCCTTCCGCTTCTCCCACTCCCGCTCCCGCTTCTCTTGCTCGCGGCGCTCCTCCTCCGCCTTCTTCATCTCCACGAGCTTCTTCAGCTCTGCCTCGGCGCGGCGCTGCTTGGCCTTCTCCAGCCTGACACGATCCTTCATATCGCGTCGCTCCTTCTTCTCCTGTTTCTCCAACTCCACGCGCCGCTTCTCATCCTCACGAGCGCGCATCGTCTCCAGGTGTTGGCGAGCGAGATCAGCAGCGGCCGCAGCCGCAGCAGCCTCCTCTTCTTGCTGACGCTGCAGCTCCTTATTGGCGCGACGCTCTTCCTTGCGCCTCTGCTTCGCACGCTTACGCTCCTCTTCGTCTTCCTGGAGTCTGGCCACTTCCATCACCGGGTCAACCGAGGGGGCGATAGCGTAGTCTGCCAACTCGGTATCAACACCTGCCTCAGTGTCTGCTTTCTCTTGGACACGTTTGGCTTTGTGCTTCGAGCGCTTCTTGTGAGAGCTGACAGCGGCCTGCCCCTCGCCGTCACTGCGGTACACGGACTCGTCTTCTTCGTCGCGGCCGACCATCAGCTCCTTGCGCTCGTCCGCTGACATGGCGCCGAGAGAGACCGAGTGGCTCTTGGCCTTCTTCTTGCTCTTCTTCTCCTTCTTTGGTGCAGGAGTGACACCCTCGTCAACCGCTTCATCGACGAAAAGATCGTCGCTCAAGGAGGCGTCGGCATCATGCTCCAAGTCATCCAGCGACATCTTTCCTTGGTCAGCAATGCTCGACTTGCGGCGCTTCTCCACCGGAACGACGTCTTCATGGCTGGTCTCCCCGCTGGTGTAGTCGTCGACGTACTCGTCGCCGCTGTCGCTCTCGTAAAAGGCAATGTGAGACGACGGCGAGACCGTCGACGACGCCGACTCGAAGCGCGCACGGTCGCTGTGGTGGTTGCGTGGCGTCACCTTCTTGGGCTGGCGAGCAATCTTGCGCATGTCGTTCAGCCGCGCAGCCGCCATCTCGGCATACAAGTCGCGGTTCGACTCGAGCTTCTTGGCGCGGCGCTTCATCTGCTTCTCGCTCTCCTCGCGCTCGAGGCGCTGCGCGAGCTCCTGGTCGACGAGGTCGTCCACAGAGTCGCTGTCGCTCTCTCCGTCGCGGTCCTTGTCCGCCGCCGGCTTGACAACCACTGCGCCGAAGCGGCTCGCGCCCGCATCATCGAACAGGAACGCGTCGCTGGCCATGGGGTTCTTGTCTGCCTGCGCCTTGCGAAGCAGCTCCTGGTCCAGCATGACGCTCCGGCGGCGGCGCTCATCCTCCTCCTCTTCTTCGAACGCCGCTTGGTCCTGGTCCATCTTGGACATCATGGCCGCAGTGGTCACCGCCGCCGTGACGGACGCGCGCTGGGCGGCGTCGCCCTCCTTCCTGTGATGCGCCGCACCGAGCGAGTCGCCGAGCGAGAAGCCCCAGTCGTTGGACGAGGTCGAGGCCGAGAAGGGCTTGGAGCCGCTGTTGCCGGGCGCGAAGGACGAGCCGGCCGAGTCGGTCGAGTAGGAGCGGAAGAGCCCGTCGTGGTCGCCCATGCCGTTGCCCTCCGAGTCGGTGGACAGCACGTCGCTGACGCGGCGCGGCTTGCCGGCGGCCGGGCGAGGGGCGGACGAACCGCTGGTGAGCGCGCGCGGGCGTACGGCCGAGCCGTTCGAATCGACGCTGTTGGCGCGGCGCAGCGGCATGAGGCTGCCGATCGAGTTGAGGCGCATGTCGCGCGAGGTACTGGGCGCGGCGGCGCGCGCGACGCTGGTGAAGGCCGAGTGTATGGCCATGAGGTCGACCCACTTGGCCTTGTCGTCGGCGCTGGGCGCGACGCAGTGGAAGAGCTTCTTGTCGTACGTCTCCATGACGAAGGCGTGCTCGTAGCGGTGGAAGCTCGTGCGGCCATCCCATTCACTGATGCACTTGAGCTGGTGCACCGACGACGGCCGCTCCGGGTGCGCGTCGTACGCCTGCCGCGACTTGTACGAGCGCAGCAGCACGTACTTGTTGAGCGCCAGGTCCAGCTCCCACGTCGCCACGCAGTAGCGGTCGCGCATCACCGGCAGGTTGGCCCCGCGCTTCTTCAGCATGCCCTCCATGATGACCGGGGACTCGCTCTCGAGCTCGCCGCTCGACTCGTCGCGCGCGCGCTGCTGCTGCTGCTGCTGCTGCTGCTGCGGAGTTCGCCTGCCGCCGTCTGCGGGCTTCCTTCCCATCCAAAAAGTGTCGACCGGTCCGCGCCGGCTCCTCTTCTCCGTCCTCCGTCACTCGGCCGCCCAAGTCGCCGCTGATGGAGAGAAAGACACGCCGAATGCGTCTTCCTCGTGTCTTTGTCGTGTGTTGTGCGTTTCCCTTCGACCTCGGCACGACCGTGGCGGATCGGTAAAGTTGATGGTCAGACGAGGGTTCAGTAAAGGAAACGCTCGGAGGACGTCACAGCGATACTTTGTCCGAGCGAACCGGTCGTGATGGATAATCTGCGAGCTGGAGTGACGGGAACCCACTATGCCGGATTTTCGAGCGAGGACTCACTGGCGCCCACTATGCCGCGCTCAGGCTAGCCGCGAAACCACTGGAACCCACTATGCGCGAAATCTCGTCGTCTGCACCGAGGATTCGTTTTTGCCGTGGATCCCCGAGACAACAGCCGCAAAACGCAGTGTTTCGGAGGACCATGTGCTTCAACTCAAGTTGCGCGGCGCTGCCTTCCTGACGCGGTGGAAAGCCCGGCGGAATGGCATTACCGGCCAAAAGACACGCGGCGCCACGTGCCTGCCATCCCGGCGGCGCGCCGGATAGACACGCTCCCGGCAAAGGCGGCCGGCCGGCATTACCATCCATCCTCTGCATCCCGAGCCGGACGGCTTGGGAAGCGCAAGCAGGGACTCCAGAGGAGCTGGCGCCAGCCTCCGTGGCACTTGGTCGTTCGGCGTGAACGCATGGGACTCCCGCTCCCATTGTCGGGAGCCTCCGGCTTTCGCGCGCGGTGCATGTTTACAGCGCCGAGGCAGCGTGCCGCTCTCGACGAACACACGGCCACCAAGTCGTTAAACGCTCGACAAGCTCAGGAGAGCCCGCCAACCCCTCGTCTGTTGGCGGAAAGGGCGTCTATTCGCGAAGCGATTCATCGAGCGCTGTCCAATGCTTTCCTGTGAAAGGTCGGAGCCTCCACGCTGTCCACTCGACGGTCGACGGCTCCAACGCGTCGGCGGCAAAGATGCTGCTCGCTCAATGCGGTTTCGCGCCAGCGTTCCGACGGTCTCGAGCGCCATCACGGACGGCTTTGCTGGCGAATCCGAGTGAGTAGGCGTGGAGTTGCTGTAGTTGCTGTTGCTGCTGGAGTCTGTGGATGCGCAAGGCCGAATGCAGACGCCAGAGGTGCGCGTCCCTGTGCCCGTCTCCGTCAGCTGCCGTGAAATCGAATGTGTTCGAAATCGATGCACTCAAAAAATGGGGATTATTATGAAGTTACGCTTGGAATCGGTTTCTAAAGGTGTTCTATGTATTGAATGACAGGGACATCCGGCCAAGCCTGGTTCATTTGATTCTCGATCAGAGGTTCTTGAAGCCGTGACGCCAAGCGAGACGAGGAGACCGACTTGGTCGAGAGCTGGCGACCACCATGGCATGCTCAAGCCGATCCGACACGAAGCCTCGGCGTGGCGGCGGCCATCGCCACGGTCCTGTTCGACAGAGACGAGTTTGGCGGAGGACCGGCAGCAGACATCCACCCAGGATCCTTGCGGCTGTAGCTTCAACGAGTGACTGCCGGACAACACGATTGAGGAGAGCACGAGAGCGAAAAGGCATCCACTGACTTCGCAAGGTCTGCAAAGCGATGTTTCATGGTGGCGGCGCTGCGTTCGCGCCACGGTTGATTTGTAATTCATACTTAGGTGCGTTCAGCCGCCAGGCAACTGGCGGTTGTTGCCTGGCTGATCAGTTGTTCGTGGGTCAATCAACCGCTCACCCTTCGTAGAGCGTCACCTTCGGCAGCGCGCGACGCGAGGCCGCCGCGGCGACGGTCGATGCGGACGGATCGATCTCGGCCGTGGTGCTCGCACGGCTGGCTGTCCTGGAGGAAGGGCGGGCGCCGGTGGCGGCCAATACCATCTGCCGCAGCAGCTCCTCTTGCTCGGCGAGGCACTGGTCCAACGACCTCGACGTCGATCGGGGTCCGGGCATCTCGACGGGCTTGCTGCGCCGACAGTTGGAGCGAGAGACGCCCCCGGACGCCGTCGTGTGCCGATGCGGCTGCTTGTCCTTCTTCTCGACGCGCGCTTTGGATGCTACTGGCGGCTCGAGCGTTCGCCGCATGACGAGCTGCGACGCCGGCACCATGTCCATCGTGTCGATCTCCTCTGCAATTTCGAGCATCACGGAACTCGAGGGCTCCTCCTCCAGCACGGCCGTGTCGGGGTCAATCAGATCAAGCGCCGATACGAACGAGACCGTGTCGTCCGAGTGCGTCGTGGACCACGATGACCGCGCCGTCTCGGTGAAGTCGGAGAAGCGCGAGGAGCAGATGGACACCGTGCGGCTGCACTCCGAGTCCGTTTCAGACCACTCGGACCCGCTCTCGGACCACTCACCGCTCGATGCCACCGACACGCGGTTCGACTCGCGGTGCCCGCTGTGACTCGCGAAGCTGTGATATCGCTCCGAGTCCACGACAGCGTGGGTGTGCATGCCAGCAGCACGCTCGGTCGGCTTCCGCGGCGGCACCATGGCCACGCTCTCCGACTCGCGCATGGACGTCACGCAGACCTTGCAGAACTTCCGCTTGACCACCTTGAAGGTGCGCTGCTTGCCCATACGGCGTAGGTTGCGCGGGATCTCGCGCACGATGGTGCAGCGCTTGCAGAAGACGTCGCCGCAGAGGCGGCAATGGTGCTTGCGCCGCGTAGCCCCGAAGTTGCGCGAGCAGATCCCGCACCGACGCCGCGACTCCTTGGACACCCAGTTCTTGCGGCTCACGATGCCGCGCTTCGAGATGCGCTTCGAGTCCACGAACAGCGCCATGTTCTTGATGATGTTCATGTACCGCTTGTACTGTCGGCTCGAGACCTTGAGGCCAGCGAAGTCGTTCTCGCTCATCATGAAGAAGTGCGTCGCGCCGGGCTGGTCGGTCGCGGGGCGAACGATGGTCACGTGGCTCGTCTTGACGCGCTTGACCTTGACGAGCGAGGACAGGTCGGGGCACTCGGGGATCTCGAGCGGCATGGTGACGCGCACGCCAATGTCACGGCCGCGCAAGTCCTTGGTATAGATAAGGTACTCGAGGAAGCAGTTGTCTCGCCGCCGCGTGAAGGCGGACGGCTGCGTGCACGTCCACTTGATGCCCATGTACAGGTGCGGCTTCCTCGAGTCGACCGTGTGGATGTTGGCAAGCACGGCAGCATCCACCGCGTGGCCGAACATGAACTTGTTCCACTCGAAGAGCTGCTTGGACGTTTCGGCGTAGTAGAAGTCGATGAAGTCGCGGTAGTCGCCGGTGATACGCCCGAAGATGCGGCACTGGTCGGACGCGTGCGCCGTCGGCGAGTCCTTGTGCACGGCCGTGAGCCCGTCCACGCGGCCGACGACGTTCCAGGCGCCGCGGTAGGACGGCAACGCCCCCATTGTCTCATGCCGCTCATATTCGGCCAGTGCCGAGCGCACCGTTCGCTGCATCTGCGCCTCGTACGTGTCAATTTTCTGCGGCGTCAGGTGCGGTGTCGGGAAGAAGTCCTCCGGCAACGGAAACTTGACATTGCGTCTATCGGGCAGCAGACATTCGAAGCGTTAGCGTTGCAGCGGAAATTCAGAGTGCCATGCTCAGTCGAGAGACGCACAGGTTGGCGGTCGCCATGGCTGCTGGACGTGAGTTCGAGAGTTGAGGTGCTGGAGCAGTCGGAGAACTCGCCGACGCGACGGCGGGAAGGCGAAAGTCCCAGTGGCGAGCATCGAGGTCTGTGGAGCGGCTTTCGCCGCGAGCGCGACACATGACGAAAGGATGTCGTGAGGCGGCTGTCCGTTGCTGGTCTCGGCGGCTGTGGAGGGCGGACCTGGATTTGCAATCGGGCGAGCAGATATCGGTTGATGGAGGCTAAATCTCTATATAGATCTAATTAGGATGGTGAGACTCTTGGGCCGAGTATGTGATCTCGCGGGTCGTCGGCCCATCGTGCGAGGCATCCCACGGTGCACTGCACGAGCTCAGCACAACGCGACGGCCGGCCGCTTTGTGGACCGGCGGCGGCGCGCATCGCTATGCGCGAGCGCGCGCCGTTCCCTGGTGCGTGGGTTGTGTGTGCTGAACAGCCTGTGCAATGTGGCGTGCATCGCAGTGCAGCGCATGGCAAGGACGAAGGCGTGGGACGCAGCGACAGCACCGTATGCTCTCGTATCAGGCAGCTCGAACGAGGCATCGCCGCCGCGGCCGGCTCCGCCCCGCTGGACGCTGTCGCACCATAAAGTGTGCCCGTCGTCGACGGCAGGGCGAAGGTCGCCGACAAGACGGTAATCTGTACGCAGCAGCCTTCATATAGCGCTGTCATATCGCTCGAAGCGCTGCATCACATCGATGAGACCATCGCGGGATGGTCCTTCGCGCGCTGTTGCAGACTCTCATCGCTGGAGTGTACACATCTGACAGGATCAGCGCCTGCTGACACGTTAGCTACAGCTGACCGACTCTGTAATATCCGGCGAGGCAGCGGAGGTCAGCCTCACCACGACTTGTTGCAGATCTCGTACGTCTTGGCTGATCCATCTCGATGAGACCCGCTCCCATCTGTAACTGGACGTCGATGTGAGAGCATTCGGTTTGGATGGATGCACCGCGCCGCCTGGACTTCCGGTTTCCCTGGTCTGTCTTTGCGAGCCGCCGACTTACGGAGACGTCCGGCACTCAGCGACTCCGACTCGCTCAGCGGCTTGTAGAGAGGGGTCGATGCGCTCATGGCTGCGGTCTCTTCGGTGCGGCGATGGGTCTTTACACTCCGGATGTCGACGACTGCCGACGGTTTTCAGAGGAGGGGCAGCCGCCATGAGGCGCCTCGGTCTCTCTCGCCAAAGCCGATAGTAAAGGCCGCGACGATTACCCTCAGCCCTGTGCCATCGCCGGTCAGCGTCCATAATCAGCGACCGCCGAGACTATGAGGCGTCGCTGCATGTCAAGGAATCAAAGCCTCGGCGTCAGCCGCTGGTGATCATGCGCTCGCAGGCGGCCTGCGCGTTGAAGACTGACAATGGTAGGCTCACAAAGGATGTGCGTGGTGGTAAATTACTGTTCAGGGGGATCGACCTCTGCGTTTATAATGTCGGCTGACGGCCAGTGCTACCGCTCTGAGAGGCGGCCAGCATCAGCTGCCGCAGGAGATCCTCCTGCTCGGCAATCATGGCGTTAATCGACTGCGGCGACGGCACTTTTGTCGGCTGGCCGGCGGGGCGGATCATGGATCGCGAGAGCGACTCCACCGCCTGCTTGGTGGACGATGCCTCCCTGATTCGGGACATGAACAGCATGTCCTTGGTGTCGATCTCCTCTGCAATATCGAGCGATCCACGCCGCGAGAATGCCTCGTCCTCCTCGTCCTCTTCTTCCTCTTCCTCGTCTTGGTCGTCAATCGTGTCGAGCGTCGAGCCTGCGGACAGCGCTGGTGCCCGGCTGCCGTTAGCAGGCTCGCAGACGTTGTCCTCCTCATCGTCCAGTCCGATGGAAAACCGCTCGTCGTCTTCGTCCTCTTCGTCGTCGCCCTCATCCTCGGTGGTGGAGCGACTATCAGCGCGCTCGAGCGCGGACTCGCTCCTAGACACTTCGGAGGACGAGTTGGTGTCGGTGAAGTCCCCGGAGGAGCAGGACGCGAGGCTGGTCATGTCCGAGAAGCGCGTGTTGGCCACACACATCTTGCAGAACTTTGTCTTGACGACCTGAAAGTCGGTGCGAAGCCTGCTGTGCGCACCGTCTCGGATGGGAGCGTCCCGCTCCACGATGCAGTTGTGGCAGAAGACGTCGCCGCACATACGGCAGTGGCGGCGACGTCGCGTCGCACTGAACGTACGCGAGCAGATGCGGCACGACTTGCGCGAGCCCTTGTCCACCCAGTGCTTCGGGTCGGCGAGCGTGACCATGGACAACCGCCGCGAGTCGGCGAGCAGCGTCATGTTGGCCAGCGTGGCCATGACCTTCTTGAGGTACACCTTGGGCACGCGGTAGCCGGCGTAGTCGTTGTGGCACATCATGAAGAGCTGCGTGGCGGACGAGTTGCCGTCCGCGGGCCGCACGATCGACACGATGTTGGTCTTGATGCGCGCCACCTTGAGTTCCTCGGGGAACGGCGGGCACTCGGGGATCTCGAGCGGCAGGTTGACGCGCACGCCCACGTCGCGGCCCTTGAGGTCCTTGGTGTAGACCATGTACTCGAGGAAGCAGTTGTCGCGCTTGCGCGAGAAGGACGACGGCTGCAGGCACGTCCACTTGACGCCCATGTACACGTGCGGCTTGTCGGAGCGCGCCGTGTGGATGTTGGCCAGCACGGCCGCGTCCACCGTGTTGCCGAACATGATCTGGTTCCACTCGAAGAGCTGCGCCGAGCTCTCGGCGTAGAAGAAGTCGAGGAAGTTGCGGTAGTCGCCGTTCACGCGTCCGAAGATGCGCCACACGTGGGACGCGCGGTCGCCCGTCTCGACCGTCGTGAGCCCGTCAACCGTGGCCACCGTGTGCCACGTGCCGGCCGCGTAGCTCGACACGGGCGCCATGGCCTCGTGCAGGTTGTACTCGATCAGCGCATTCTGCACGATCTGCTGCATCTGCCACTCGTAGCGCTCAACCTGCTCGGCTGTCAGCTGCAGCGCAGGGAAGTACGCGTCGGGCAGGGGGAAGCCGCCCACGGGTGGGAGCTGCGCATGCGCGTTGCTGCAGAGGCGACCAGAGCGTCAGATGAGGAGGCACTGAATCGTCAGGTGGTGCTCGCGCGTACGTACCGAGAGGCGCGGGCGTCGGTGCGGGTCGGTCGCTCCATGGTGTCCACGGGATTCGCGAAGTGAGAGTAGCTGTTGCGGCTCCAACGCAGCCAATCGGTCGGAGGCTCCGAGGTGTCACCGGTGTCACCGGCTCCGGTCGCAGCCACTCCAGAGCTCCGGAGCGAAAGTATGCAGCGGAGATTGCAGATTGCTCCGAGCCAAGCCTCTTGCCCAAGAGGCAGAGCCGACACGCACGCCAAGCAGCTGAAGCCGTGCGCATAGCCGCCGAGGCCCGGTCTGGCGAGATTTGCACGCGGTCCGCGCCGCGTCTCTGCGCGACCGCCGGCGCCGCTCATCGGCGTGGAATGAGCGACGCTCCCGCTCTTGCGACTGCCCAAGCCAAGGAGGCGCGTTGCTTCAAGCAAGTTGCGTGCGGGTGCTGTCCGTTCCACTGCCATCGCCAACCTCATTCGTGGGGCCGTCCGCGGATATTGAAGCCGCGCCTTCAGGTTCTTTTCGTCGGCTTGACGTCCAGTGGCAATCGTGCGGCGGTAACCCCCTCGCAGCGCCATCGACAGCCACCGACGGCCACCGACGGCCACCGACGGCCACCGACAACCAGCCACCGACAGCCAGCCATCGACCAGCTCGTGGGCTCTTCGAGCCGACGCCTGCCACGGTGGTACCGCCACAGCGCGCGCGAGCCTCTCTGCGATGTCAACCGCGAGTCTCTGTTGAGACCGCCTTGGTGTCGACCTCTGGCGTGGCGGGCCAGGCCCACGGTCGTCGGCGACAAGCGCACAACTTGAAATTTATTCTCACATCGTGCCTCTCGTAATCCTCGGCCCGCCTTGGCGGTGGCGTTAGCATAAGCATTAGGAACGACCGCAAGAGGCGAATGCAACGCCGTACGCTGGCACCAACAGCCTCTGCCGCCATGTGAGCGCAGCTCTCGGCGGCAGTGCTTCAAAGCACAGCTGGGAGCGCTACAGCTCTCATCAGCATTACGACTGCCATTACTGTAGTTGAGTCAGAATGAGACGTTGCACCTGCAGCCAGCTGCCACAGCTCCTATCGCACAGAACCAACTCCCAGCCATAGAATTTGTCAGCAGTGTGCCACCGTCGTCAACCAGGTGGAGTGGTTGACGGTGATGACGTACCAAGTCATACTCGAAGTATCCTATTGCTGACCTGCTCGGTTCCTCACGTGGGCCAGCTCTCGATGGCCACGAGGCAGCCGTGTCAAAGGAGGCAATCGCATTGACTGTTCAACGCCCTCGCGGTAACCACATCGTGCTGCCGCTCCAGGGCCATGAGACGAATGGATGGACTCGTTGCATTTGCATTGGTGCTCAATAGATTACTTCGTAAGTTAGAATCGGCCACTTCGATCGTGGCCCGCCCATTTCGAGTGCTGAAGACGCCTACAGCTCGTACAGCTCGTCCTCTCCCCGGAAGTTCTGTTCCTTCCGGACGGGCATTGTCTTGGCAGGGTCGAAGCCACCGCTAGCCGCCATGACCATCCTGCGCAGGAGTTCCTCTTGCTCCGCCAGGCACTCACTCAGCGACCGTGACTTGTTGCGCCGGCTGCCGACGCTTGCTGTGCGACGGCAGTTGCCTCGTGTTTCATGCGTCTTGGAGTAGACCGGCTGCACCGGCGTCGACACGAACCGGTTGCGTACGCGGCTGTCTCGCAGGCTGTCCGGCTGACTGTCGTCGGGGTAGAGCTTCGAGTTGGCCAGCGATGCTGGGGCCATAGACGCCGTGTCGACGATCTCGAACGAGTACGAGCGCTTGTCCGCGTCACTCTCCTCACTGCCTTCCGCCACTGTCTCGGAGCACGCAGTGACAGCGATGAGCGAGTCCAAATAGGATCCGAAGTCGTTGCCTGCTGGCAGCGGTGACCCTGTGGACGACGACCTGCGTGGGGCGACCGCCACGGTTAGCGTCAGCCGGGTCGAGGTCGACGCGCGATCGTCCGAGCTGGCTGCCGTCGAGGTGCTCGTGACGGCGCTGGCCACGCTGAAGCGGAACGTCTGCTCCTTCCAGTTCCCTGTCTCGGTCTCCGACCACCACGAGATGCGCGAGGTCTCCATCTGCGTCTCCTCATCGGTGCTGACTGCTGACGCAGTGCTCAGGGTCGTAACTACAGTCGTCGTTGCGGCGTTGGTGGACGCCGCGGGGGCGACAGCGAGCACACCCGCATCTGACTCGCGCGTCTTGGTCACGCACATCTTACAGAACTTGGTCTTGACGGTGTGAAAGGTGCGGCGCGAGCCGCTTTTCAGTGACTCACCAGGCGCGTCGCGGAGCACAATGCACTTCTTGCAGAAGACGTCTCCGCACAGACGGCAGTGCGAGCGGCGGCGGCCTGGATGGAAGCGGCGCGAGCAGATGCCGCAGGACCGGCGCGAGCGGTTGGGCACCCAGTTCGTGCGGGAGGCCAGTCCCTGCGTCGTCAGGCGCTTCGAGTCGGAGAACATGGACATGTCCCGCAGGACGGCCATGAGCTGCTTGGTGTACTTGGTCGAGCCGATGTGGTCGTGCAGGTCGCTGTCGCACATCATGAAGAGCTGCGCCTTGGCCTGCTTGCCCTCCACCGGGCGGACGATAACCACCGAGTACGTCTTGAGCCGCTTCACCTTCATCGCCCGAGGCAGAGCGGGGCACTGCGGCAGATCCAGCGGGATGGTCACGCGCACGCCGACGTCCCGGCCGCGCAGGTCCTTGGTGTACACCATGTACTCGAGGAAGCACTCGTCGCGCTTTCTGGCGAGCGCGGACGGCTGCAGACAGACCCACTTGATGCCCATGTACAGGTGCCGCTTGCCGGCCGCCACCGTGTCGATGTTGCACAGCACGGCGGCGTCCACGGCGTAGCCGAACATGAACTGGTTCCACTCGAAGAGCTCGCAGGCCGTCTCGGCGTAGAAGAAGTCCATGAAGTGCCGGAAGTCGGCGTTGATACTGCCGAACATGCGCGTGTGGCACGCGCGCGCGTCCTTGCGGCGGATGGTCGTCAGGTCCCCCCCGCGCGCGAGCTGCGTCCAGCCGGCCCCGAGCTTGGCCAGCGGGCCCACCGACTCGTGCACGTTGTACTCGACCAGCGCGTCGGCCACGATGCGCGTCACCTTGTCCTCGAGCTGCTGCGTCTCGGCGGCCGTCAGCGACAGGGCCGGGAAGAAGTCGTCGGGCAGCGGGAACGACCGCGAGCCGTTCAGCTTGGCGGGCGCCTCGGTACCGAGCGATGGCATATCTAGCTAGCTGGGAGTGAAATGAGGCGGAGACAATCGATGCGACCGACCGACCACTGACTTCGAAGACGATGTGGTCGAGTGCTCGTCAGCAAGGGTGCTCTGACCGATGCAAAGTTTGGAAATGGCTGCCGAGGCGCGGCGATCGGACCCTACGACCCGATGACGGGACTCAATCGCCCAGCCGCCCCGCGCCCGGTGCAATCGCGCGGCCTGTCCATTGGGGCTCTTTGGGGTCGAAGGCAATCGGTCGCGGCCGGTGGACGGGCTCTGGGCTGGCCAAGTTGTGGACGCGGAGCGACGGCGCGAGGACCGCGGTCCCACCCCTCGGACGCGTCCGGACTCTGGAGACTGAAGGGCGGCGCTTGCACGATTGCATAGGCGCGCGTAGGCATCGCCGATCGCAGGAGGATGCCTGACGGACGTCAGTATCGGCAGTCCGCCGCCGCGTCCGCCTCTGCGCGGGCCATCAGGTCTCGCAGGCCGTCGCTGATCTTGAAGAGCCCTCGGTCGATGGCGTTGCCGAGACATTCAGTCGCTGCCATAGTGTCGCCCCGTTTCTGAGGCGCCGCGGTTGTGGCACAAGTGCGTCGGAGTGCTTTCAGTATCGCCCACATCTCGACCGCTACTCGGTGGGGAGCCTCGGAGGTCGGGCCCTGCTCTCGGACCGCGCGCTGGATGTTCCAGATGGACGGCGCCCCGGTGCCATTGAAAGCCGTAGGTTCCCATCCGTGCCGGCAACAGTTCATCCACACTCGGAGAGCGCGAGCCTGCGATTTGATGTGCCAAGCCGGCGAGCGTTCGTCTATCCAAGCTCGAGGACGCGTCAGTTGACGACCCACGCTCGCATGTCGCGTCTGAATATTCGGAGGTGCAGGCTGTCCATCAGCGTGTTTGCTCTGCTCGTCTCGAACGTTCGTCCTGAGCATCGACAGCTGGGCACGCATGGTAGCTGGCACCTGGGTGCGAATGACGGCGAACGCCTGGGTGCGTATGACAGCTGACGCCACCAGGATGAGAGTCGCACGACCCGATCCTTCGTCTCTGAAGCGGCCTGCATGGCGACAATCAAGCACGTGGCTGCGAACGCAACCGTACCGCTCATCACGCTATCACTCCGTGTTCAACGCGTTCACATCGCCACCGACTACGCAGGCGCACTCACACCTCATACAGCTTGACCTTGGTCCGCGCCGGACGCACCGCCGGCACTGGCACCGGCACCGTCACCGGTGAGATGGCCGGCGCGACCGCCAAGCCGGCTGCCGCGGGGCTGACGCTCATGCTCGAGCTCGCGGACCGCGGGTACCCGGTGGCGGCGAGCATGCGCCGCAGCAGCTCCTCCTGCTCGGCCAGGCTCTGGTCGAGCGTGCGCGGGGACTTGGGCAGGCTGCCGGACGACAGGACGCTGTGCGTGTACGACGCCCGCGGCGCCGAGAAAAAGTCCTTGTCGCCGTCGTCGTTGCCGAACGCAGTGGCACTCGGCCGTCCACCAGCGGACGAGACGCTCGACATGCGCGTCGTGCTGCGCTGGGACAAGCGCGATGCGGGCAGCATGTTCGTCGTGTCAATTGTCTCGGCCACGTCGACCGACGCGTCGACCGCGCGCGGCGGTTGACGGGGCAGCAGGCTGACGTCCTTGGTGAAGTCGCTCACGACTTCGACGCCGCTCGCTTCTCCCGCCTCGTCTTGGATGGCCTCTAGCGTCGTCATGAACGACATCTTGTCCATGGACGAGTCGGAGCGAGCCGACAAGGACGAGCGCTCGTCGTCCTGCATCTCCGAGTTGGAGTACAGCGACAGCTTGCCGTCCTCGGACTCGGTCTCGGACCACGTCGAGCTGCGCTCGTCGTACTCCCAGTCCGAGTGCGAGTAGTTGTCGGCCCGGCTGTGCTTGGCATCGCTAAGAACGGACTCGGTCTCGATTGGCACGTCGACCGTCACGGCCCCCGCAGCAGTGGTGCCAAAGGCGACGGACGTGGTGCCTTCCGGGACGTTGTCTCCGTCCGTGGCGCTCGACGCCGTGATCAAGCCCGGCTTGAGCACCGAGCCGTCCGCCTCGCGCATCTTAGTCACACAGAGCATGCAGAACTTGGTCTTGACGACCTTGAACGTCTTGTCGGCAAGCGTCCGCTCTCCCTTTGGCGCGTCGCGCACGATGACGCACCGCCTGCAGATGACCTCTCCACACAGGCGGCAGTGGTGGCGGCGCCGCGCTGCGTGGAACTTGCGCGAGCACAGCTTGCAGTTGCGGCGCGACTCGCCCGGCACCCAGTCGCCGCGGGTGACCATGCCCTGCGCCAAGATGCGGCGCGAGTCGACGAACACGGCCATGTCCTTGAGGATGTTCATCATCTTCTTGTAGTAGGCGCCCGTGACGGCCAGCCCGTTGAAGTCGTTCTCGGACAGCATGAAGAAGTCGGTCACGAACGGGTCGTCAGGCACGGCGCGCGAGATCCAGACCGTGTACAGCCGGATGCGCTTGGTCTTGTACTGCGCCGGCAGCGACGGGACCTCCGGGAGGTCGAGCGGAAGCGTGACGCGCACGCCGACGTCCCTGCCCTTGGCGTCCTTAGTGTGCGCGAGGTACTCGAGGTAGACGTTGTCGCGGCGCTTGACGAGCGTCGACGGCTGCAGACACGTCCACTTGACGCCCATGTACAGGTGCGGGCGGCCCGAGGCGGCCGTGTGGATGTTGCGCAGCACCTGCGTGTCGACGACGTAGCCGAACATGAACTTGTTCCATTCGAAGAGCTGGCGAGAGGTCTCGGCGTAGAAGAAGTCGATGAAGTGCCGGTAGTTGCCGTTGATGCGCCCGAAGATGCGCGCGCGGCTGGGCGTTGGCGCCGCCGGGTCCTCCTTGCGGATGGTCGTCAGCGCGTCCACGTTGCCGATGAGCGACCACGGCGCGCGGTACACGGGGTACGCGCCGAGCGCCTCGTGGGCCGCGTACTCGTCCAGCGCCTCCTGCACGATCTGCTCCATCTGCTCCTCGTACCGGTCGGCCTGCTCCTCCGACACGCGCAGCGGCGGGAAGAAGTCGTCCGCCAGCGGGAACAGCTTGGTGCGGCGCCTGCCGGTGGCGGAGGCGGGCACCGCATCGGTCGAGCTGCGCGGACACACACAGACGGCACACGCGTGGTCAGTCGGGTGGTCGAGAGCTGGCGGACGCTGGGCCAGTCGCGCGCGCACCTGGAGGAGGACGCGGTCGAGTGCTGGCGCCTCCACGGCAGGCGCGACGCCGGCGCCGATGTCGCCTCCGTCGGCTGCTGCTGCTGCTGCTTGTCCGACATGCTCGGAGCAGGGGAAGGACCGCTCGGCCGGCGTCTCGTTCGCGGAATGGGCCGAGCTTCAGCGCGGGCGACGGCGAGGAGCGCAGGGGATTGGAGGACGCGGCGGTCACGGTCGCAGCGGCGACAGAGGAGCGCATTTTGAAGGTCGTCGTGGGGACGACGCGGCGACTGGCGAGTGATATACTATACCGGTGGTCGCACTCGGTGCCAGAGGTCGATTGCATAGATTGCGGGTCTCTGACGGTATCAGTTCAAGAGGTGGAATGTAGTCCTAGAGGGTTGCGAGCCGCATGACACGCGAGCCAACAGTGGGCCCATTACCAACGCCGCACAAACGGGCCGCCCTGCTGTGAAGTGAATGTTGTGGGTCCTCGCCTCTGTCTGGCTCGCGCATACTGACTGTGTATGGCGTTCGCGATGGCGTTCATGGTAGCGTTCAGGGTGGCGTTGATGGCGGCGTCGCCGACGTCCGTGGAGGCCCAAAGACGCGTCGGCCGCGCGTCTAGGACAGCCGGCAGACGCTCGGAGCCTGGGGCTCTCGCTCCAGCCGACTGGCGCCTCGCGCCGTTCGTTGCTCGTCGCTCGGAGCGCACCACCAGCAGCAGCGACAGCGACGGACCTCCGCGCTGCTTTGTCCGCTGGGTCGACTGGCCAGTGGCAAGCGGTCCGGCTGCTGCTTCAGATGACAGTCGCCGGATACCAAGACGGTGGCTGGTGACCGAGTCGGTCGGCCCATCCAGTCATCAGGGAGCCGCCATGACTCACGAGCCAGCGGGATCGCGATGGGGGATTTGCCAGCTCTATAAATACTCCTGCAGCCACTGTCGGTCGGTCGGTCGGCCGGCCAGTTGGCGGCGCTTCAAGATCGCCGGCGGAGATGGCGAGCCAGGAGCGCGCGCGGCTGCTGCTGCACTGGGTCAACTCGCTGCCGCTGGCCAGCTGCCTGCTGGTGGACGAGCTGGCCGACCTGCGCTTCGGCGACGTGCTGGGCGACATCGCCCGCTGGGTGCAGGTGCCGTCTTGCTCTCGCGCTGTCCTCCGTCCACCCATCCGGCGGCCGTGACTGACCAAGCTCTGCTCTCCAGCGCCGGCGCCTCGATGTGTGGGGCGATCGGCTCGGCGACGACGGACTGCTGCCCAATGTCGACCGACAGGGAGCGGTGGAGCGCATCCGCGCGGTCGTGCTGCTGGCGGCGAGCGAGTGCCGCAGCGCCGACGGAGACGCCGTGTTTGTCCTCCACAGTGCTGACTGCGTCGCTCGCGTCATGGAGGGCGACTGCACCGCAATCGGTGCGGTGGTGGGCGTGTTCAAGCGGCTGGGCCACCAACTGCCGCCGTGCCGACGGGCGTCCCCGACGGCGTCTGACAAACTGCGTGCACTCCGAGCAGCCCTGCCGAAGGAAAACTCCACCAAAGTTGTCGAACACGAGCCCATCAAGAGCAAAGAGAAGCACCCCATGCTCGACAAAGAGGCTTCGACGCTGAGTGCTGTTCCATTGCGAACCTGCACAGCGACTGCCGACCTGAAGCGGACAACCAGTGCTCCCACCATCGAGTCCGAACAACCGAAAGAAAAGTTGTCGGTCGCGGAGAAGAGGTCAGTGCCCAAGGTGAGCACGTGTAGGTCACGCAATGCGACGTCAGGGACTACCAAGCACAAGACGGCCGTCGTGTCGGGTGCTCCAAACAGCCACGATCATCCTCTGCCCAGACCGCGTCGCTCCTTCCACGATGAACAAGGACTGCACGTGTTTGGAATGCTTGATCCAACGGTCAAGTCCAAAGCTCCAAGTCGTGCTACGACAGTCACTGGCGAGTGCGATGATGACATTGTAAGGAGGACCCATCAATGGCTGGCACAGACGCTCAGCATCGAGCTGCCCTTGGCAAGTCGCTGCCTGGACTCAAGCCAGCGGCGTAGCGGAAAGAAGCAGACCCAACGAAACAACTTGAAGCGGAGTGCGCGAGCGCAACGCTGCCAGTTGCTCAAGCCGTTCCAGAATGGCATCTTGCTGTGCCAAATTGCAGCGTCCGCGCTGCACCTTGCGGGTCAAAATGCAAGAATTCAGCAACCGGAGACAGGGAAGGGAAAGAATGAGATGCCCTCAGACGGACTGCACGGGTTCGAGCGCAACCCGCGCTCCCGAGCAGACTCGATTCGCAACATCGCTCTCGCGCGGTCTGTCTTCCGACGGCTCGGAGTGTCAGACCATGTACTCGAAGCCTTGGACGGCCTCGCCGATCCTTCATCCTCGCTGCAGGTGACTGCGGTTTGGCGTGTGCTGGACGAGCTCCGAAATATTCATGCCTCGCGTGGCTTCTCATTGAGTGGCACTCAGTCGATGAGAGCAACCGATTCTTCAAGCAAGCGAAGTGTCAAAGCGTGCGAGCGACTGCCTCGCGTCAGTGGACAGTGTGGCCGCGACGAAGATGACTCGCACGACCGGTGCGCAGACACAACCAAGACCCGAGCTTATATTTCACCCGAGCAGTGTGCAAGTGTCGATGCTTGGCTGTCTTCTCTGGGACTAGCCATGAAGGTGAGACGCCTTTGCCACTCGTTCAAGCAAATGCCAGCTGACGTTGATACTGTTCATGACAGCGAGATCAGAGCGGAGTATTGCAGGATGCGCTGCGCAATGGCGTGCTGTTGTGGTAACGGAGCGCAGTTCTTTGCGGAGGTTCACCTTTGGATGCAAGCAATCTCACCCTCTTCCTGCTCCAACAGTTCTCTCCGCCCCTGCATAATTCCTTTGGAACCATCACGATCTGCTTTCTACAAAAACCCACGATCTCTGGTGGAGGCAAGGTATTTACATCGCTGTCGATCGATGTGGCCGCCTTCGCCGGACTCTTTCTTCATCGACTGGTCGTGCTAACGTGCGCTCACCATGGGTCTTGCAGGGAGAACATCGCGAGAGCACTCCGCGACATATCCAACATGGTACCGGCCTCGGTATGCGAAGGCTACACCGGACCCCAAGCGGTCGAAGACATTCTACTAGGCGATCGGCAGGTCATCTACGGACTCCTTTGGCACTTGTGGCAGCACTCGAACGCGCGAGAGGCGGAAAACGACCAACCAATTCGTCAGAGCAGCGATGCCGAGGCATGTATGACGTCGCCAAAGGTCCCTCCGACGCCAGTCATGCTCGATGTTCCTGCCGTCACGCTGGCAGAGGAAGCTGATCGCCTGCGCCGCAAGGTTACGGATGAAGACTTCATCAAACGATTTGCGAACGCGCGTCAAAGCAATCCCAGGCAGTGTGAGATCACCTGGGAGCCGCACACGAGCGACGAGGGCGACATTTTCCCGATCAAAACCGAAGACATGTGTCGTGAAGACTTGGAATCTGATGATCCTGTTACGGACGAACCCGAAGGCGACACCATCCAAGTCGAACCTTTTCGGAAGGAGGTGGTCCCAGCTGCCATGCATTGCGCTGTGGATGAGCCTGCCTCGCCAACCAAAGGTGCGAGTCCTCTGATGGTCTCATTGATGATTGGACGCCGCGCTCACAGCTTTGTGTATGCGATAGATCGCCCGCCGCTTCGAGCTGCGGCATTGCACACGCTGAAGCGACAGCTCAGCCAACAGCGGCAAACAACGCCCGTCCAAGTGGACCAGCAACAGCTCGCCGCGGCGAAGAAGCAAGCAGACGCGATCCTGCTGTGGCTGAAAGGGCTCAGCGTTCGATTGGATCGCCCTGAAACCTTCCAGGTGAGGCATGATCGAGCGATGCGTCTGCCGCTGTGTGCTGACCAGTCCGTTGGCCGCGAGCAGGACCCGTCGGCTGCTCTCACCGAGTTCCAGTCGGGCGTATTGCTGTGCCGGATCGTCGAGAAAGTCGAGTACTTGCGCAGGATACCGGGTGTCGTCGCCCCCAAAGCGGACTGCGCCACCAGGGCGAGTGCTCTGCACAACATCAAGAAAGCGCTCGCCATCCTGCAGCACAAGAAGGTTTCCCATGTGGTCCATGTCCGCTTGACCTTCGGTCGAGGGCGTCTCGTTGACAATGAGTGTGCTCCACAGACCATGCCGCTCCACTTGCTGCGCCGCGCCGGCAGCATCTACCAGGGCGATCGAGCGACCATCCTCTGTCTGTTGATGGAGATCCGCAAGGTCGACCCGCCTCGCCTCGGTGTGATTGATGGCTGCGCTGGTTTTCACGCCACTGTCCACTGCAGGCGTACGGCCACCACCACGCGACCAAGACCAAGCCGCTTGTCGACGCTGCTGAAGGCCGGACAGCCTGCGACCAACCCGCTGGGCCCCAGCTCGACACGGCCGACTCCAACGTCCCGGACATCTCCAGCGGCTGATGCGCGTGGCGACCAAGCCGTCATCCCTGCCCTGCAACACGTTCTGTCTGTCTCACTGCGTGCAACCGCCCATCACTTCAGCTTGGCTAGGATGCTTCACGCCGCAACGCAACCCCAGACCACAGACATCAGCACTGTGGAGGCCGAACCGCACGCGTTTCCGCTCGCTGACCGCCCTCCAGCCCGCCCACACGACCGCATGCTATGATGCAACGCGCCAGACCGACACGGCGCTGACGCAGACAGGATGGAGACGCAGAAACGGCCGGCGGCGGCGCGCTCCGGACTCCTTCCGCCCATTTCCTGGCGCGCGATCCGTCCTCGGATCCGCCCACGCCCGTTCGTAACGGCGGCGACATGCTGGTTCCAGTATGCCCCCGGCCAATTGCAACGCATAACCGCTACGGTCCAGCCGCGGAAACCCCGGTCGCCCTCATTTCGGCGGAAGGAATCTTGAAACGGTGTCCGCGCCGCCTCCACCTCCGGCTTCGCCCAGTCCGCGACTCCCGCCGCCCGCCACGCGCCCCCGCCCGCCCGCAGACGCCCATCGACGCCCAGCGCACCTCCCGCGGCAGTCGACGCCCCCTGACGCGCAACAGCAGCGGCAGCAGCGCCTCCAACGGACCGACAGACTGGCCGACCGACAGACCGACAGA
>JAADYF010000433.1:0-21528 GCA_023338175.1 Phytopythium delawarense
TAACACGCAGGCTGTGGCGCTTTCCTATAATTTTGACCATAGTGGGTTTTGGGATCAGCCTGACTTGACCACTGAACGAATTCGAATGCCGAAAAAAAGATACTGTCGTATTTCCGATGCTGAATAGAGCTGATTGGCAGCTTTTTAACCTTCCACGCTTCCGATTGGCTGAGAAATTGACCGAAACCCGATTTTCTTATAATTTTGGCCAGGACTGTATAAGTTATGAGCAAATCTATCTGAATCGAACTTTGTGTCAACGTATGTATTCTCACAGTGCATACTGCCAATTATCTGGTTGACTATCTGTTATGAACAGACTGTTCATCTCTGCTTGCTCCGTGCCATCGTCCGCCTCCCGAGCCACCGCGACCGCCGCCGTCATGCCGCCCGCGGACGCCCCCGCCGCCGCCTCCGCCGCCTCTGCGGCCTCCCGCTCGCCGTCTTCCTCTCCCTCGCCCTCGCCGACGGCGGGCGATACGCTGGCGCGCGTGAGCCGCATGCGCAAGCTGTCGGCGCTGCTGGACGACGAGCTGGACGACGACGCCGAGTTGCCGGCCGCGGCGCTGGCGCTCTTCCTGCCGCCGCCGTCGGGCGCCGCGGCCGCGCGGGAGGACGCCGAGATGGCCTCGCTGCTGGAGCAGACGCGGCGCAACGAGTTCGTGTGCGTCGAGTGCCGCGCGCACGACGCCGAGGTCTTCTGCGAGCAGTGCCACGACTACTTTTGCGAGCTGTGCTTCGGCGGCCAGCATCGCAAGGGCAACCGCCGCGCGCACACCTTCCAGCCGCGCGTAGACGCCTCGCGCGCCCCGGACGCGGCGGCCGAGGCGTCCACGCCGCCCGCCGGCGCGGCCAAGGACGCCGTGGACTACGAGGTAGGACAACTGCTCTGCTGGTCGTACTTGGCCATGTGTCGGGCCGCAATACTGACGCGGACCCATGCAGAGCGACGAGTTGGACGACGGCGAGGCGGAAGGCAGCAGCGACAGCGACGACGACAACGGTAGTAGCCCCGCGGCGTCTCCGTCTCGCCATGCCTCGCGCCGTAACATTTGCAACTTGATGGGCACGTTCCTGCTAGGTGTGGCGTACCCCGTGGGCCCGCGCCACCTCGAGGTGGCGACCGCGTCGGCCGCCGTCGCCAACCCAAAGTCGTCGCTGGCGTCGCTGGCCGTCAACGCGACCATGCTCGAGCGCGCCAAGTACATCCCCGTGCGCCTGGCGTACGAGGAGCGCAAGCTGCTGCGCACGCTCGAGGCCGCGCTGCGCGTCAGCGCGTACACGGACAAGCTGGACACGGCGGCGCTGGCGCAGGCGCCGGCCAAGCGCACGCGGCTGCAGCTGCAGGACATCTGCGGCTTCCTCTCGGGGCTCGCGGTCAGCGCCAACTACAAGGCCGGGCAGGAGGTGCTGGACGACAAGAACTTCGGCGACCACGCCGAGTTCTTCCAGGACCTCTTCGAGCTCGGCCGCCGCTACAAGATCATGAACCCGGAGAAGCTGCGCGGCGAGTACGGCAAGCTCATGTACCTGCTGCAGGATGCGTGCTCGCCCGAGATCCGCGAGCTGCTGGGCTTCTCGTGTCTGCGCCGGATCCGCACCGTGTTCGACGTGCTGCGCGCCGCCGGCGCGACCGACGTGCTGCGCGACCCGCAGATCGAAGTGGCGACCATGGTGGTCGCGCCCGAGCACAAGTCGCGCGCGCAGATCCAGCGCCAGATCAAGCAGAAGGAGAGCGCCATCCGCGCCATCAGCGACAAGTACGCCAGCCGCGCCATCTCGCGCGACGGCATCCAGCAGTGCCTCTACTCGATCGCCGACAACAACTACCACCTGTACTTCGAGCGCGACCCGATCGACCGCATGATCACGCTGCTCACGACGCACTTCAGCGCCGACGACGCCGGCGACGGCCCGCACTCGCTCGCCATCGTCAGCGGCAGCGACGGCGCGCGGCTGTCGCACTCGCACTCGCGCCAGTTCCACTACGTGCTGCAGTCGCTCACGCTCTGGCGCGAGATCGCGCACGACATGTTCCGCCTCTGGTGCCTCACGGATGCCGACCTGCTCGGCGAGGACGACAGCGCCGCGGCCGAAGACGACGGCGCCGCTGCCAGCATGAGCGCCACAGCCAAGTACTCGCTTGAGGACACGGGCCAGGGGCTGCACCGCGTGCAGGCGGCGCCACGCGTGTCGCGCGCCATGCACGTGATCCTGCACTCGACCCAGCGGCGCCTGGACTCGTGGGTCGGCTCGAGCGTCATCCACCTGGGGGACAAGAACGTGCCGAACGCGCTCATGTTCATCGACAAGTACACGCAGGTGGGCCACATCCTGCGACCCATCGTCAAGACGATCGACAGCATCGACGTGCTGGCCGGCAACTCGAGCAACGGCGTGGCCAAGTACATCGAGTCGACGTTCGGCGGCCCGGCCAAGCTCAAGAAGGACATCCTGACCGACTTCTTCCGCGAGGCCTTTGACGGCAGCGGCGCTGACAACTTCTTCGAGGCCGGCTCGTGCATCGATGGCCGGCTCACGAGCGCCTGGAACTGGTGCTCCAACCTGCACAAGAAGCACTTCTTCCCCGTCTTCAAGCTGGCTGGCTTCGTCGGCTTCGACGGCAAGTTCGGTTGAGTTGGAGAGAAACGGATCAGGCGCAGCGGGCCGGGTGGAGCTGGTAGGCGTAGATAGAGCTCAAGAGAAATGACGGCATGCTCAATCAGAGATCACAGTGAGCCCGCCTCGGCTTGGTTGTTGCTCACGGTGCTCATGCGTGTCGGCCGTTGTTGTGGCCTGGTGAGCGATGCCCGACACCAGGAGTGAGAGTCGAAGAGGATGCCTTCATGCTTTGAGGTTGGGCAGCTGAGCGAATGCCTCCAACGCGCTGATGTGCGTGCCCATGTCGTCCATCTCTGCTGGCGGCGGGCGAACGCGGCGCTTCCAGAGCTGCAGGTCGTGTCGCTTGAGCGTCGCCGCCGCACCAACAAGCACCGCGTCCAGTGGCTTGACCTCGCCTGCTAAGCTCAGCTTCATTGGCGGCAGGGACTTGGTTGCCGCCGCGAGAGTCGGCTCCGACTGAGCGAGCTGGAGCCACACCGGTGCTGTCGCGTCGAAGAAGGCGACGTACTCGTCGCTTGCTCGCGCGGTGGCTGCTGGTCCCGTGCTTCTCCTCCGGCCGCGATTGTCGCCCACGTTAGCGGGGGAATCGGAAGGGAACCAGCGAGCAAACCACTCGCTCAGCAGCTGGATCTTGTCTTCTCGCGTCAGCTCATGCTTCAAGATGCGTTCAGCCTCTGCTTGTGCTTCATCCTCGGTCTGCTTCTTGTGACCACCGCTTGCCGCTTGAACGCCTCTGAGCAGAGCCGAGGCGAACCGAACACCTTCAAGGGCGAGAGCAACTCGAAAACGCTCAGCCGCCAACAGAGCGACTCGCACAAGCCCGCCGAACGCGGCGTCGGATGAGCGCGCATCGTACAGCACGCGGACAAGCAACGCGGCTTCCTGCTGTCCCTCGAACATCCACCGAGGCCACAGACGCCGCAGAGACCGCACGAGCCGGTGCGCCTTGGGCTCATCGCGGTACGCCGCTCCGAACACGGCATGGACGTCCGCGGCACCAGCAAGTGCGAGCTGGATCGTAGCTGTCGTGGCTGCTCCCTGCTCCATGTCGTCTGGTTCAACAGCACCACGAGACGGCAGCGCCTTGGCCACCACATCTCGAGGCACCTCGCCCCGAAAGTTGGGGACCAGAAGTGGTAGCGGCGCAGGAGCAAACCTGCCTGCCGTCGATGCAGTTGCCGGAGTTGTCAGTCGAGAGCCGACTGCGCTTGCAGCTGTGGGTGGCGGCGGGGCAGGGCTGTCGGTGAGGAAGAGGAAGTCGAGCACTTCTGTCTGGCCGAGTCGCGCGGCGATGTGCAGCAAAGTGTCCCCCAGCACGAGCTTGCCCTGTTCGACTGCGGCGAAGAACTCCATCTTCTCGTCCTCGAGTAGCAGCCGGCGGCGCTCACGCTCGCGCGAGTCTGTCTCTGCGTCGATTATGGCGAACTCTTGTGTGCAAATGTCCAAGTATGTCGCTCTCGAGATCTGTGGAGGTGACGGCTGTGAGAGACCTTCCACATTGATGCAGGAGGCACTGAACCGCGTCACGGACCTGCAAGGCGCGCAGCTCCCATCGAAAGACGTGGCGAAGCATGGCAACGTCGCCCTGATAAGCAGCCAGGACCTGCGAGCATCCCGTTGGCGTCGTCAACACCTCTACCGGCACCTTGAGTTGAGTGAGGCAAGCGAGCCGCACCATTTCGCGAAACTGGAGCGCATCCTGCGGCGGCGCGCTGTGGGTCTGCCCCATCGCTTCGCTCCCGGGGTCGGCGCTTTCTTGGCGCTTGAACTGTCTGGTAGGAGAGTGAACCGGCGTGGGGCTGAGGGCTCGAATGGCCTCGGACCGACTCATCTATAGATAGCGCGTCGGCACCGCGGTCAGCTGGAAGATGCCTGAGTGGACTGAGGCACGGGGCGGGTCCTTCGCAGATGACCAGGCCGTGTGGGCGGACGCGGCGGTCGACGACGACGTCGAGGTGATGAGTCTGTTGCTTGAGTCGCGTCCGCAGCTGCTGGACGCGCGCCTCCCGCTCTCGGACCGCCCGGCGCTGCTGCTCGCGGCGGCATGGGATGCACACCGCGCCGTGTCCTTCCTTCTAGAGTACGATAGGCGGCGTGGGTGTTCATCAGGCTGGCGCGTTGCTCGTATTCACTTGTTCACGCGCGTTGCGGTGTCCAGGCGCGGCGCCGACGTCGACGCGGCCGACGCGGACGGCAACACGGCGCTGCACCTCGCGGCGGCCGCCAACGCGCGCCGCAGCATGGCGCAGCTGGTCGCGCCGCCGCTCCGACCGGCGGTGGATCAGCGCAACTGCGAGGGCGAGACGCCGCTGTTGCTGGGTGCGCGCGCGGGCGCCGCCGAGTGCTGCGCGCTGCTGCTGTCGCCGGGCGGCGCCGACGCGTCCCTGCGGCTGCACGCCGCGCCGTTTGCCACGGCCACGGACCTGGCGCTGCGCGGCCGCCACCCGACTGTCGTGGCCGCGCTGCGCCGCTGGGGAGGCGCCTAGCGTCGGGGAGGGAGGGCTGCCGAAGCGCTAGCATGAGCCATGCAGCATGGCGGGCGAGTTTGAATTTGAACAAGCGATGCAAAGTTGAAGTGGGAGTGTGAGGCATTTACGATGGGGAAAGGCAATGTACTGATTCCGCCGCCCTTTCTTCTGATTCGGGCAACTGGCCTTATAAAAAATTGCGCATGGGTCCGGTGAGTGTCGGTGGGATTCGCAAGCACCGGAGATGACCGTCACTTGAGGTCGCGAGTGAGCGAGCGATTGCTCGGTCTGCAGGCTCAGCGGCCGCCGCGGAAGTGGTGGCGCGGCCCCGGGCCGGGGCCGGGGCCCATGTCGTGCATGGGCTGACCGTAGCGGCCGGGATTGGGGCCGGGGCCGGCGGTGGGGCCGCCGTTGGGGGCCGCGGGCTCGTGCAGGAAGGCGCAGCCGGCGCCGTTCTTGCAGCCGCGCGCCGTGTTGAAGAAGAGGCACGGGCGCTTCGACATGCGTTTGGGCGGCGGCGGCGCCTCGCCGAACGCGCCGGGCGCCTTGCGCTTCTTGCCGAAGCCGCCGCCGCCGCCGTTGTTCTTGCCGCCGTACGGCGCGCCGGCGCCCATGGGCGGCGCCTGCGCGGCCGGCGGGCCGTCGTACCCGTCGTACCCGCCGTATCTATTGTACATGCTCGGCGGCTCGCCTCGGTGCCCGCTGCCGTATTTATTCGGGAAGCCCGGAGGCCCCGCCACGCCCAGCGGCGGCGCGCCCATCGCCACGAGCGGCGGTAGCCCGCGCCCGCGCCGGTGGAAGTCAACAATCTCCAGCACACGCGCGTCCGGGATGCGGTTCCCGTTGCGCTGCGCCTCGTCCAGCACCTGCGGGAACGCGTCCTCGTGGTCCAGCAGCACCGCCACCGTCGACTTACTCAGCGGCCCGAGGGCGTCGCGCAGCGCGCGGTCCTCCTCCGACTCGTACTCGCCGTATCCTCCGGGGACCGGCCGCGCCGCCGGGGGGAGAACGCCGCCGCCCATCGCGGGAGCGACAGCCATCGGCGGCGCCTCGGCCACGTCCGACAGCGGGATCTCAAACGGGGCGCCGCGCACGAGGTCGTTCGGCTGGTGCGCCCACTCCTTGGGCGTCGGCGGCGGCACCTCGCCGTCCAGCACCAGGTACTCCATCTCGCGACGCGTGCGACTCGACTGCGCGTGCACCTCGGCCGTCTGTAGCGGTCGCTGGCGCGCGGACAGCGCCTCGGGCAGCAGCACGAGCGCCGGCGACCGCCAGTCGTGCGCCAGCGTGAGCTTGAACGCGTCGCGTACCGGGTCCTTGTGCGACTTCATCATGCTGCGCTCGTCCGCGTGCTCGCGCAGCTTGGCGTCGCGGAACGAGTTCTCGTCGTGCGGTGTGTACTGCACCATGTCGCGCCACGATTCGATCAGCTTGATCTTGGTCAGCTCCTGCCCGTTGTCGTCTGCCCAGCGGATGCGCTTGGACGACTTCTTGGACGTCGACGGCGCAGATACGGCCGCCTTGAAGCTCTGGATCGTCGGCAGCTCCATCGGCACGTCGCCCGACACACCAGTCTCCTTCTTCTCGTCGGCGGAGCCGCTGGCGGTAGCGGTGGATGCAGGCGCGTTCGAGTCGCTCGCGTCGCTACCGTCCGAGTCGCGAGGAGAGGAGCCGTCAGCCTTGGCGGCGGCGGCCTCCTTGGCCTTGCGCTGCATCAGGTTGCCGATCAGCTCGCTGCTGCCGCTCGACTTGGATACGGCGCTGCCGCCGCCGAAGGGCAGTCGCTCGAGCCGCTTGATCGGCCGCCGCTTGACCAGCTTGCCCACCAGCTTGCTCACCTTGGGCGGAGACGAGAGCGCCGCCGCCGTCGTCGAGGTGCCGTCAGAAGTTGCTGGAGTCGATGCGGCCGACGCCCGAGGACTGGAGGCCTTGGCGACTGCGACGCTGGACGCATTGCCGTTGCCGTTGCTGCTGCTGCTGCTTGATGCGGAGGCCGGAGCGGCTTGTGAGGTGGCGGCCGAGGCTGCGGGCGCCGGCGACTTGTCCTTCTCGGTGAACTGCGTCCGCCAGTACTTGAGCAACTCCTGTGCGGCGCGCTTGACCCGCTCCTCGCGCGCGCCCTTGCGCAACTTGACGATGGGCTCATTGATGCGGGCCTCCGTAATACTAGTTAATTGCAACGGTATCCTCTTGAGCACTTCTAACAGCAGAACCAGCAAATCACTATAGTTCCACGTGACTGCGGCCTCCAGCCACTGCTTGGCCACCTTGAGCCCGCCGCTGAGCTCGAACGCGCTCGCGCAGCTCTGTGCCAGCTTGGCGTTGCTCGAGGTGGCGGTCGCGCGCAGGATCACGAGCACCAGCGCCTGCTCGGGCTCCGACTTGGCGCCGTGTAGCACGCTCACGAATCGCTTGACCTTGGCGGGCGACACGAGCGCCAGCGTCGTGGCGTCCACCAGCGACATCAGCGCCGTCTCGACGGCCGAGGGGGTCACCGGCTCATCCGGCGAGTTCATGTGGACACCCAAATGCATCAGCGACTTCATGGCGCTGGAAGCCTGTTCATTCATTCATCAAGGTCACATCAGTTCCGATCCAACGTCAGGCGCCGCATGAACATGGCCACGACACAGCCTCCATCAACACGCTCTTACCTCGGCAGACGCCTTGGAGTCCACGCCGACAGGATCGATCCCTTCCGGCTTCACGAGTCGGCTGGATCGCGTGAAGTGCTGGTGGGAAGTCGCAGGCTGACGCAGCTGGACCCCGTTCGACCGCGCCGGCTGGCCCATGGCCTTGGCGACAGCCATCGGGTCCATGATCGCCGCGGCCTGGTGCGCGTGCTGGAGCTGGAACTGCTGCTGCGGCTGCTGGCGCTGGTCCAGGATAGCCCCGGCTTGCATGTTCATATTCATCACTCGCCGATCTGTCGTGCAGCACGCATGACAGCGGGTATATCGTCAGCTCTCTGTCTCGTTGTGACCCTCAGGGTGATCGACTCGCTCAGCGACTGCCAGGTTCCCCCTCCACGTCCTCCTCTCTACATCCTCCGGGGCTTGAACCACCCTCGCGGCTTCCTTCTCGTGACTCGCTCCATGAGTTGGGGATGAGCTTGACCGAAGCCATCGGACATCCATCCGTCCGCGTCCGTCAGCAAGACGAGGAGGAGGGGGGAGGGAGGGAGGGGAGCGTCTGACTACATCGCTGCGCGACTACTTTTCGCTTTGACATGGAGCTGTGCAATACCTTCAGGTACGACCGAGAGAGTGGGCCGAGACGGAAGCGGTCGGGCCCCGCGTTCGCACAGCGCGGGCCAGTCGGACACGCGCGGGGTACTCAGGGGAGCAACCGCGGCCTCGACCGAGTGCCTTCCTTTCGCTCCTCCGACCCCTTTTCAACGTCTATTGCCTCGCGTTTTATCGAGGACGCCGGCCGGCCGGGGGAGACGCAACAGGCCACGCTACAGAGCGGACGGCGGATCGGCGCAAGGCGGTTGGAAAACAGCAAAGGGGGCGGCCGAGACCGACAGGACAGACGCAGGCGGGCGAGCGGGCGGGCGGCCGATTGACGAGACGGACGCAGCAACGAGGCACTCGCTCGACGCTCGACGCTTGCTTGAGCTGGACGCTGGAGGTTCTTGAATGCGGCGGCCGGGCGGCCGAGCGGAGGGGGGTTTCTTCTTCTTTTTCGGGTGACTGGCCCTTTCCCATTCGTCTGGCTCGACGGTCCGGTTCGATGGACCGCGGTTCGTCTCTTGATCCAGCGCATTGCCTGCAACATATAATGTCTGCACATTATCTAATCATCGATTTTGTGAACGTAACGCTACTCTGAACTTTATAAACAAATACACTGACCTATCATGATGAACAAGCCGGCAATTTGATGGCGGCATAAATAAAGCGTCGCGATTCTATTCGGAATTGAAGGTGGGGTCGCTTCAACTTGCTCAGGCTTGACGCGCACGCATTGGCGAGCACCTCAACCATCTCCTGGCGCCTCCTCCTCGGCCAGCGCGCGCGTGGTGGGTCTCGCCCGGGATGCCGTCCGACTCGTCGACGGCCTCGCCGCTCTTGTCCTTGCTGCGCTGCGCCTTCCTGGTAATGAGGTCGGCGACACCATCGCGGTCGTTTCTCGGCGCCGATGGGCGAGGGAAGCCCAGGGGCAACAAGATCGGCGAGCCCTTCCTCATTGGAGGAGGACGAGGCCGCTTCAGCTTGCGCCGCCCCCCTGCACGTCCCAGAGGCGCAGCGAGCCGTCCCAGGAGCCCGAGAAGACGAGCGCGTCGCGCAGCGCCAGGCCCGTGACGCCCGCGTTGTGCGCGGCGCGCAGCTCCGAGGCGCGCGCGCCAGAGTGCAGGTCCCACACGCGCACGCCGCCGTCCTCGCCGGCCGACACGAGCCGCGTGAAGTCGCGCTGCAGGCACGTGACGGCCCCGCCGCCCGCGTGCGCGCGCAGGCTCAGCCGCGGGCCCTTCTGCACGTACCGCAGGTCCCACACGCGCACCACGCCATCCGCTGCGCCCGTGCAGATGCTTGGGTCGGCCGGCCCGCCCAGCGCCACGCACAGCACCGGCCCGCCGTGCTCGCGGAGCGCGTGCGTCGGCTGGAGCCCGCCCGCGCGGAACGCCGCGTCCCACACCTTGACCACGCGGTCGTTCGCCGCCGTCACGAGCCGATCGCCCGTCGTCTGCACGTCCCGCAGCGCGCCTCGGTGCCCGCGCAGCGTCAGCTTGAGCTCGGCGCGCGAGAGGTCCCATACCCGCACCAGGTTCGACCGGCACCCGCTCGCCAGCGTGTCCGTGAGCGGCAGGAACCGCAGGCAGCCCACGCCGCCGGTCTTGGCGCCGCCGCTGCTCGCCAGCAGCCCGACGCTCGTCTCGCGCGTCGACTCCCACAGCCGGACGGTCCCGTCGTCTGAGCCGGAGGCCACCAGCGCGCGGTCCGTGGCGAGCTGCCGCCCGATCTCCAGACACGTGACGCCTCCCGTGTGTCCGTGAAGGACCAGACTGCGCCTCGACACGGCCGCACCGTCGACCTCGGCCGCCGACGCGTCTCCCTCGCCACCCCCGCTCGACAGTTCGTTGCTTGCGGCCGAGCTGATCAGCGACGTCGACGACGAGGACGACGAGAAGAACGAGAACAGCGTGCGCTTCTTGGCCGTCGCGCGCAGGTCCCACGAGCGCAGCGTGCCGTCGCGCGAGCCGGAGAGCAGCGTGTGGCCGCGCAACTGGACCGCCACGACGGCGTCCGTGTGCCCCTCGAGCTTGGCGACGCGGTCGGGGCGGTCGACGTCCACCACGGCAACACTCGCGTCGCCCAGCGCGCACCCAACGCGCGCTTCGTCGATCGAAATGGCCAGGATCGGCGCGCCGTGGCTCGAGAGCATCGAGAAGGGGGCTGCATTCCCGTTGGCGCTCGAGCTGTGCGAGCTGCTTGGTCCGCGGTGCTTGCGCAGCGGTGGTGGTGTGCCCGCTGCCGCTGGCCCTGCGTCGCTGCCGTTCCGAGTCGCGGCCGTCCTCGCCGACGGGTGGTGGCTGCTGCCGTTCCCGCGCTGCTGCTCGTTGTTGACCGACATTTTCCGTCGGATGACCGTGTCCAGATCGTACTGGCGCGACAGCACGGGGCTCTCGTTGAACGGCGCTCCATTGACGGGCGATAGCGGTCCTGCGCCGGTTTTCGCTGGGTGTCCTGGCGCTGAGGAAGACGCTGCCACGAATGGCGAGCGCGTGGCAGTTGCGTTCTTCGGCGGCGACGGCTTGATGTCCTTGGACATGTCGAGCGCGCGGTAGACGTTCTCCACGAGCTGCTTGAGCGTGTCGAGCAGGTCCCTGCCCTTCTGGTACGTGGCGCACATGACCGCCACGAACGTGTGCACCTTGGGCAGCGGCACCTCGAAGCTGAGCATGTCGTACACCATGCTGCCGATGACGGAGAAGAAGAGCTCGTCTCCGACGGCGCTGAACGCCTTGTCGTCGCTCCCGGATGTCGACGGGTCGGCCTGCAGGGCCCAGTCGACTTCGCGGCTGAACGCGTGCTGCCACATGTCGAGCGAGCGGCAGATGGGCAGCGCTCGCATCGGCGTCACCAAGTACTCCTTCTTGGCTGCTCCGGACCACAACAACGCACCAGTGAGTCACTGCCGCGACACCTCCGCTGCAGCTAAAGCGCACGCACCGAAGCCGATGCCCGAGTGCTTGTCCTCGACGTAGTGATAGTACTGCGACGCGACCTGGAGCATGCCCCGCGCGTTGGTGAAGTCCTCGTGGGCCGCGCACTGGGTCATCATGGCCGACGCCAGGCGCGACAGCAGACGGAAGCCCGCCTCGCCGATGCAGCTGCCCGACCCCTTTGGGTTGTACCACGTCGACCCACCGCCGGTGCCGCCGCCGCTCTCCACGTACTGGTGGCTCGGCTGCATCAGGATGAGCACCAGCAGCTCGCGAGCGTACGCGCTCTTGAACCGCAGCTCGCACGTCTGGATCCGAGAGCAACGCAGACAAACCCGTCAGTACAAGATCAAGCCAACCGCAACGACGCCGTGTCCACCCCACCCGAATCTCGTCCGCGGTGAGCGCATCGTCGGACGCAAACACCGACGTCAGGCACCGGTGCAAGATCTGCTCGATGTGCTCCTCCTCACTCGACAGCAGTCGGCCAGACCCGATGACGCCGCTGGAGCCGACGCCGCCCTCCGTGGCCGAGTGGTTCTGATTGGCCAGGTGGGGGTCCCTGATCGCGTGCGTGTTGTCCTCGAACGCGCGCGGGTCCACCCCAAGCCGCTGAGCGACTTGGAGGTAGTCGATGCCTCGGGGTTTGTCGCCTTGAACGCTGCCTCGATCGCCACTTGGTGATCGGCTCTCACCGACACCGTACTCGGCGATTTTGTCCAAGTCCAGCGCAAACATCGAGTCTGCGGCGGCGAACGCGTCCGATTTGTCCAGCAGCGCGTCGATCTTGTCACCGAGCGACGCGATCGTATCGGGAAACTGCAAGGCACCAGTGACTTCGTCGTCATGTTGATCGTCGCCTTGAGACTTGGCCGCGAGAGCAGCGTCTGCTTCATAAATAGGTGTGCCGAGGACCGCGGGGCTGCTGCTAGCGCCTCGGTCACCCTGCTTCGGCCGCTTCTTGGTCGGCGTCGCGGTGGCGAACGCGATGGACGGCATGGCGTCGGGCCACTCGACCTCGTTTGCGCGGCAGAAGCGCAGGTAGACCGAGTGGAAGACGCTCAGCTCACTCGAGCTGTGGTTCTCGAGGAACGCCTGGAACGCCTGCGTGCAGACGAGCTTGGTCACGAACGGCGCGACGTCGCTGTCGGGCCCGCAGTTGGCGAAGAACCGCCGCTTGTTGAACACGGGCAGCTTCTGGTTGACGAAGAACAGGCACTCGCGGTAGCCCATGAGGATCGCCGACAGGAAGCACACGAACTCGAGCCGGATCTGCTTCTCCACGCTGTGGCTCCACCCCTCGATAGGCTCACCACCACCCTCGAGCGCCACTCGAGCAGCAACAGATGCGCAACCTGGGCGTTGGGACCGGTAAGGTCGAAGCAGCGCGGTCACTCGGCGGTGGAGCCCTCGCGCGAACCGGTGCGGTAGCATCGGCCCGAGAGGCTCTTGCACGTGGATGGCGCCTCGGTCGACGTCGACAAGCACGAGGTGCTCGGGGCGTCCCATCTCGAGCAGCCCAGGCAGCCAGCTCGAGTGCACGCCAAGGATGTAGGGCAGCGGTGCCTGGAGGTACTCGGACAGCACGCGCGGCAGGATCGGCACGTACGGGTGCTGCCACCGGAAGGGGTAGATGAGTGCGCACAGGCCCTCGGCCACCGGCGTAAGCAGCGACAGCTGCGTCGAGTGGATCACCACGCGGTACTCGCACAGGAGCAGCGCGACGAGATGGATGATGGTCTTGACGTCCAGCAGCTCGAACACGGGCGCCAGCGAGTACACCAGCGGCTGCAGCCCGTACTGGATGTTGATGAAGTGTGTCGACGGCGACCGCGTCGGCGATCCTCCTCCCGCCGCCGGCCCAGCCGCTCCGTTTGCTGCGGTCGCTGTCGATGCAGTCGACGCGGTGGCGACAGCGGAGGCTGACCGACCGTATAGGGACCCGCGCTGGGCAGGCGGCTGCACATTTCCTCCTCGAGCACCCCCATTGGCCCGCGTCGACGAATGCAGCGACACGGTGCAGGGCAGCACGAGCTCCACGCGCAGCTTGTCGATCGGGAACGCGACGCCGAAGAGCCCGCGGATGGGGACGAGGATCTCGTGGCACAGCGCAGCGATGTGCTTCTCGGCGGCAGCAGTTCCAGCCGCTGTCCTCTCGGTGGAGGCCTGTCGGTCAGCCGCTCCTGCTAGCCACGAGTGCGCGACGCCCAGCAGACACGCCGTGGCCTCCTCGATCAGCGGCAGCCGCGTCAGGAACGCCAAACACGTGCCCACCCACGTCGTCGCCTGGTCCTTTGCTGCCTCTGCGTGGTGGTACACGACCAAGCAGATGACGTAGCAACGGCACAGGCCGTCCGCACCGCCGACCAACACGAACGAGAACGCACGCGGCCGCGGCCGAGAGGGCTGCACGAGCACCTCTGGGCCGTCGGGGAAGCAGAACCACTCGATCTTGGTGGGCAGCGGGAACTGCGGCCGGTCCGTTGGCGGGTACCGGAGGCGCAGCACGCTCTCGTGCACGCTGTCGTCGGCGCAGCTGGGGCGCCCACCGCCCACGACGATCACGTAGTCCAGCACGCCGGTCTGCAGCTCGACCTGTCGCTGCAGGCGCTGCGACGGCGACGGCGGCTGCTGGGGGGAGAGCGGCGGCGGCGGGACCTGGATCGTCAGGTGCTTGGCGACGGGCGACGGGGACGAGGAGACCTCGCTCGGCGGGGACAGCAGCCCCGAGCCGCCGCCCGCCCGCTCCCTGCCCGCCGGCATGAAGCAGAGCGACACGCGTAGCGCCGTGCGCAGCGAGATGTACGAGTTCCTGGGGACAAGCGGGTACCACTGCTCCACCTCCTCTCCTTCCGGCAGGCGCGCCAGCGGGATGCAGACTAGAACGCAGGCGGAGCGTCAGCTGAGGCAGCAGCCGAGGCAGCTCCAAGGCGGCGCACCTTTGCCGAGGAAGCCCTGGCAGGCGGCGGCGGCGGCGTCGCGCAGCGGCAGCGCGAAGTGGGGCTCGTTCTTGGCGCGGTCCACGCAGCAGAGCCGCAGCTCATCGGTCGACTCGACTCGCTCCAGCAGGAACTCCTGCCGCCGGCCAGCGCGTCAGCCCCACCACCTGCTCGAGCGACCGCGAGCAGCAACACACGACAACGCACCTCGTTCCAGGAGATGGTGGAGGCCCAGGGCCGCGTCTCGGTCGCCAGCACGGCGCCCGCCGCCGTCTTGAGCAGGATGCAGGCCATGGCGGGCAGCGCGGCGTCGCCTCTGGCCCGCGCGCCCGCCGGCCGCCGCGCCGGGTAGCGCAGCCAGGAGGAGGCCGCGCCGTCCGCCGCCGCGGGGCTCTCGGGCGGCAAGTCCGTGATCTGCAGCACTGCGAGGAAGGAGGAGAAGAGGAGAGAGAGTGAGAGGTGTTGGCGCGGCGCTGGGTGCGGCCTTGAGGCGGCAGGGAGAGGGCGACGCACCGCGGATGCGCAGCGCGCCGACGCTGACCTCTCCGGGCCGCGCCGCGACGCGCACGGCCGCGTGGGCCAGCGCCTCGGACGCGGGCGACAGCGCTGGGGGGACGGGGCGCGCCGCGCTCATGCCTGGCGCCCCGGAGTCGCTCTGGCCATGGACCGCCGCCTCGAGCGCGCGCGTCGGGCGGGGAAGGAGGGACGAGAGGCGAAGCTTTGGGGCCGCGGTGCGCTCCTGGAAGGTGAAAAAGCGCGGGAGGGCCGTCTGGCGCCTCGATCAAGTTGCGGTCGCACACTCTGCTGGCGCGTTAAAGTTTATTTATGCATCGAAAGTTGCACGACATATCTAGAGCATAAACTTTAAACGTGTATTCCGGTACGCAAAGCGTACCGTAACCCTCCGTTCCAGTGGCGAAAGCGCTGCCCGGCGGAATGAGTCGCTGACTGGCGGGCAACGCGCAAATCCGCGCTCCCGATCGCGCACTCGCGCTCCTGATCGCGCACTCGCGCTCTTCCTCGCTGTCCGGACGCCCGACCGACCGCCTACCACACGCGACCATGGCTGGCGGGGACGATCTGTCGCTGGAGACGCTGGCGCTGGGCCCGGACGACGCGGGCGCCGACCACCTGGACGCCGTGCGCCGCAGCGTGCTGGCGGGCGACGCGGAGCGCTACCTGTCGGTGCTCAAGCAGCACGCCCTGGTGCCGGCGGGGGACGCGGAGCAGCAGGCGCAGGCGCCGCTGGTGTACCTCATGGAGTGGTTCCACACGTGGCAGCAGGAGTACGAGGCGTTCGTGCACGTGCTTGAGGCCGAGGAGGAGGCCGAGGGGGAGGACGCGGCCGCCGCCGTCGAGAGGGACCTGGCCGAGATGGAGGCCGAGGCAGAGGTGCTCATGGAGGGCTTCGGCGCCATCGCGGCCGCGCTGCTCGAGCTGCTGGCCGTCGACTCCCCCGACCGCGTCGTGGACAAGCACGGCTGGACGCTGCTCATGCAGGCCGCCAACTCGGGGCTGCGCGAGCTGGCCGACGTGCTGGTGGCCGGCGGCGCCGACGTCAACGGCGCCGGCCGCGCGCAGGACGACTCCAACCCGCTGTACCTCGCGGTCGAGTCGGAGCACACGAGCATCGCGCTGGCGCTGCTCAAGAAGGGGGCGGCTGCGTCCGCCACGCGCGTCGTCAAGACGCACAAGCCGCTGCTCGGCGCAGACGCCGACGCCGAGGAGGAGGAGGAGCCGGACGACGACTGCGCCTTGTTCCAGGCCTGCCGCTTCGGCCACCTGGACGTGATCGAGGAGATGCTCGCCGCCGGCGTGGACGTCAACTTCGCCGTCCCGTCCTCGGGCGACCGCGCGCTGCACGTGGCCGTCATGTTCGAGATGCAGGACGTGGCCGAGCGCCTCGTGGCGTGCGACGGCATCCAACTGAACGCGCTCGACGCCAGCGGCCAGACGTGTCTGTTCGGCTGCTCCAACCTCGAGCTGGTGCAGATGCTGGTCGCCAAGGGCGTCGACCCGGACGTCAAGGATGAGGACGGCGAGACGGCCTACTCGATGGCCGCCGCGCTCGGCGACGACGACGTCGCGGCCTTCCTCAAGCCGCTCACACACTAGAGACGCCCGAAGACGGGGAAGGAAGCAAGGAGCTGGGTAGAAGCGGAGGGAGGCATGTGTAGATAAGTATCGGAAAGCGTTTGATGCATTGCGATCCAGCGCGTCAGGAGAAGTCCGAGATGGGCTCTCGGAGCGTCGAGAGCAGGAACTCGGGCACCAGGTGCTCCGGGTTGTAGTCCTCCAGCAGGAACCGCAGCGCCCGGCCCTGCTCGACCACGTCAGGGTCCAGGGACGCCACGAACGCCGTCGTGGCGAACCGCGGGGCGGCCAGGTGGAGCGACAAGAGCGCCTCGGACGCGGTGCCGACGCACTCCATGGGCTTGACGCTCGTGTCGCTGCCCAGGAGCGCGCGGAAGTCGGCGAAGAGGCTCGGCTTGTCGAAAAGGTTCTCGCCGAACATGGCCTCCATCTGCTCGGGCGAGCACCACGCGCTGAGCAGCAGGAAGACGAACGCGCACTTGGCGCACGCGCAGCACCACTTGTCGCCATCGATGGCCTCGTTGCAGCTGAGGAAGACGCGCAGGAAGTCGCTGCCGCCAGACAGCGAGCGACTCACAAAGGTGCGCGCGATCTGCACCTCCCACAGGTGCTGCAGCGCCGAGAAGTAGTGCAGGTCCTCGACGAGGTAGGCGCGGATGTACGCGTGCACTCGCTGCTCGAAGTGGAAGCTCTTGTCGTACTGGTGGTTCACGACGCGGCCCTGGTGCTCGACGTTGTTGCCGTAGTTGGCGCTGCGCTCGTTGCCCACGGCAATGTGCGAGAACCCGCCGGCGATGGCCGCCAACACGCTGTCGAACGCGACCAGCGCCGCCCACGGGTGGCCGCACGGCTGGTACTTGTTGCCCGCGACTTGCTGCTCCCACGCCGGGTCGCTCATGGCGTGCTCGAGCAGGAACGGCTCGGCGTGCAGCGTGCGGCCGGTGGTCATCTGCGCGATCTGCCGCAGCCGCCAGCTGCGCTGGAACTCGCGCGGCCGGTCGCCCACGTGCACCCACGCGCACGGCGTCTGCGTGCGCTCGAGGAGCTGGAAGACCACGAGCGAGTCCTTGCCTCCTCCGCTGTCGAGTCAGGCAACCACCGCACGTCGTCAAAGGCCCGGGTCGAGTCGGAGCGTGCACTCAGCAGTACTTACAGCGGGATGAGCACCTTGGGGGATCGGCCGTCCGCCAGCAGCCCGCGGTCGCGCAGCACGGGGAGCGCGGCGTCGGCCGGGCAGCAGATGTGCAGCTGAAGCCGGTCGCGGTCGAGTCCGTGTAGGTAGAGGAACTCGCTCAGCACATCCTGGTAGAAGTCCTCCCAGAAGCGCGCCTGCTCCGGCGCCAGGTACGCGGCCTCGACGCGCAGGTGGCGGCAGTTGAAGCCCATCCAGTACCACGGCAGGATGCACAGCCCGATGTGCACGAGTGCGTTGTGGATGGCAACCTCCTGAGCGGCGGACCCGACGTCGGACCCGCCGTCGCCAAGTGGCGGGAAGGCCAGCTTCAAGGTCGCGCGGAACCGCCGGCCGCCGCAGTAGTGGAACTGGAAGCTGGCCTCGCCCGCCTGCCGGTCCAGCTCGACGCGCTCGAACGTCAGGAACGGCTCCTCCTCGAGCAGCGAGAGCCCCAGCGCGTCGTCGTCGTCGTCCAGGAGCATTTCGGCTCGGTCCGTGGCGGAATCTGTTTGACGTTTGGTGTCGACGTGACAGGAGGACTGTAGCCACACGAGCAGATCAGCGATACCATTGGCTGAAAGGAAGATTTTTAAATTATACGATTGGACGAAAAAGCCCGTGCGGGTCAAAACTGGCGCGCTTTTGGGTTGAACTGCTGCGATCAGGAGGGTCGTGGGCAGCCAATCATGGCATTAGGGTTGTTGCAATAATCTTAAAACTGGCGCCAGTGTCGTGCAGCACCGCCAACTGCTCGGCGAAGCCGCGCGACTCGCTCTCGACGCGCTGGAGCTGCCGCTGCAGCGCCTGCAGCTCGCTGCGGTCGCTCAGGCGCTCGTTGCGGGCCTTCAGCGCCGCTTTGCTGGCCTCTACAGCCTCCTGCAGCTCGCGGAGCTGCACCGACGCCTGCGCCACTCGCGACTGCCATGAACACCCTCATGTCAGTTCTACTGGACGCTCCGATGCGCCGATCAGAACGAGAACCTTACCTGAGCAGCGATCGCGTTGCTCTGGGAGGTCGCCAGCGCCTCGGACCGCTCGTGGAAGTGCCGGCGTGCCCGCAGGTACCGCTCGTTGAGCCACTTCTCGAGCCGCTCGAGCTGCTCCATGTCCTTGGCGCAGTGCTGCAGACATCCATCAGTACGAGGATGCAATCCATATGCAGGTGGGCACCACCCACGACGTGGATACCTGGTTCTCGAGCTGCCGCGCGAGCTGCTTCGGTCCGTCGCACGCGTCGATTGCCTGGCACAACTGCCGGGTCGTCGCCACTCGCGATTCCCACTGGTTGGTCGGCGCCACTCGCCTCTCGGCCAGCACCTGCCGCAGCCTCGGGATCGTTCGCTGCATCTCCTGTTGCCACAACGCGGGGTCTATTCGCGCGTGGATCATCTGGCGGTCTTGCTCGTCGCCTCCAGTCGAGGCTGGGCTGCCTTCGTGCCTCGCAATCAGCCAATCGCCGAAGAGATCTGAGTGCACCAGGGGCGACGACGCCGTCTCCGAGCCACCCGACGAGTCGTTGGAGCCTGCGAACTCGTCGTCCGCGATCTCCAGCGCGTCGTTGCCCTCATCGACTTCGACTTGCTCGACTGGGTACGAGACCCGAGCATCGTATACCCCCTCCACGCGCAGAACTCGCTCACAAACCGCGTCCAGAAACCCGCAGACATCGCCTCCGACGCCGTCGACTAGTGCGGGGGCGTTGATGGCCGCCACCTCTGGTACTCCGGCTCGCTCCGCTGCGATCAACATTCGCTGGCAAATGACAATGGGTGGGCCATCCCTACTGTCGTTGTTGTCCATGTCTTGTCCGAGGCGAACCAACAGCCACCGTCCGACTTGAATGAAATCCTCGAAGCGAGACACGCTTTCGCCTCCAGACAAGAAGTGTGAGGTGCCGAGGAAGTGCTTCCTGGAGATCGATCTCTCCAGTGCTTGGTCGTACCGGAGGAGACACAGCCGGTCATAGAGTAGTTCCATCCGCCGCTCGGCGCTCTTCGCCTTGCTTTCCTCTGGGTTCGAGGGCACGTTGCTCGAGTCCGACTTGCCACTTGCTTGACTGTTCGATGACGACGACGGCGGTCGGGGCAGCGACGCGCTCTCCTGCTGCTTGTCGGACGGCGAAGCGGAAGCAGGTCTTGATCTAATCCTGGGTTGCTCCACGACTGCAGGCCGTCCTTGTGATCGTCGACTCTCGCTGTTTCTTGGCTCTCGTGCTGGCTCCTCTTCCTGCTCAACGGTGACTCGTGCAGGTTGCGGCGGTGGTGGCTTCCGCTGCAGCGCGGCGCTCGTCGGCCGCCGTTCACACCACGCCCACACCTCCTCCATCGTCGGTCGATCAGCCGCTGTCAGCGAGATCATACGGGTGACGAGCCTCCGGAGGTGGTCACTGTACAGCGGCGGCACCTCCTCGAACTCGCCCTTGTTGATCTTTTGGAACAGCCCGTACAGGTTCAGCCCCTCGGACTTGAAGGGCGACCGCAGCATTGCCAGCTCGTACAGAATGCATCCGAGCGACCAGACGTCGCTCTTCCAGTCGTAGGGCTCGCCTCGCAGCACCTCGGGCGACATGTATAGCGGCGTGCCGACCTTGGAGCGCGCCTCGAGCGTGTTCTCGCTCAAGTGGCGGCCGAGACCAAGGTCGCCGACCTTGACGACGCCCTGGAGCGTCAGGAAGATGTTGGCGGGCTTGAGGTCGCGATGCATGATGCGGGAGCGGTGCAGGTGCAGGATCGCGGCGCAGAGCTGCGAGAAGTAGCGCCAGATCGTTCGCTCCTCGAAGCGCAAGCTCTTCTCGTTGGCCTTGCGGATCTGCCGCTTGAGGTCGCCGGCCTCGGCCCACTCGAACGCGATGTACAGCTCCTTGCTCTCGATGAACGCGTCCAGGTACTGCACGATGTTGGGGTGGCTCACGGATTGCACGAGCCGCACCTCCTTGAGCGTCTTCTCCCGCGCGCGTGCGTCCATGAGGTCGAAGATGGCGATCTTCTTGAGCGCCACGGGCTGCTCGTCCCGCCGCCGCGAGGCCTTGAACACGACCGAGAACTTGCCCTTGCCGATGGGCTTGAGCACCTCATAGTCGCTCAGCTGGCCGCCGCCCACGAAAAGCGCCTGCTGCTCCGGCGTCAGCGACTCCATCCGGCCGACCGACCGGTCCGCGACTGCATGGGTTGCCGTTTCCCAAGGTCGGGACGCGAAACGACGCGAGCAGTCTGCGACGTGTGACGTCATCGTTTTAGTATGCTCAATGGGAGCTGCTCGCAGTCTTGACCATCACCATGACGGTCGGAGGTGCCCTCACATCAACATCCGATCGATGGCTACAGCGCTGGATTCTCGGCTGCCGCGGCTGAGACCGGCGCCTTGGGACCCGCACCCAGAACCCGACCATCCGGCTAGGGCCATGACGCTATCGCCGAGGCTTACAGCGCCTGCACATCGCGCTCGCGGCTCTCCATCGGCGCTCGATCCGATTGCTTTGAATGCGTCCCCATCTCCGCGTGATCCAAGGACACCGCAACCAGCGAGCTCATATTGTGCAGAGCACGCCATCGTAACGAGACCACTTGCTCCAGGGACTCGACGGCAGTAAACAGCGCGTCCAGCGCAATCAGCCGCCCCTTTTTGCTGGACGCACCTCTGCGCTGGCCCAACCGACGCTATGGTGCCGAAGACCGAGAGCGCGTCCTCCATGCCGCCCTCGAACGACAGCGGGTAGAGCCGCGCCGCCGCGTCCTCGTTCGCCGGGTGCCACGCCGGCACGTCCATGGCGGTCGGCTCCGGAATTTTGCAATGAGCTCCTCCGGTCTCCAGATTGGCTGAAATACCTTCCATGCTGATTATCATCCAATTGTATCCTCCTAAAATGGATTTCCGCCCTGATGTCAACTTGACATTAGTGAAGGTTGCGGCGGCGACTTGTCCGGTCTCAGTCGCTGCAGCTTTTGTCTCCGGCGCTGTCGTTGTCGCTGCTGTCACTGTACGTGCCCGCGTCCGGCACGTCGTCCGTGCCGATGTCGGAGTCGTCGTCTTCGGAGAGGTCGGACTCGTCGTCATAGAAGTCAA
>JAADYF010000434.1:0-21527 GCA_023338175.1 Phytopythium delawarense
GTCAACTTGAGATCAAATTTGAACCGTTTGCTTCATCCTTCGCCGGGTGATGGTGGAGAGCTCGTGTCGCGCTGGCTGATAGCTGCTGACTGATTCACAAACAGACTTTTGGAGTGCGAAGCTGGCACCGCGCATTGCACATTGCGCAGAGGAAACGGGCTGTCAGCGTTCCCACCAACATCCATCTCCGAGGCAAAATTTGCGCGACCAGAAGTTGCCGCCCTTTTGTGTATTTTGCGTGAACCTTCGCATTGTGATTTTCGGCCGCGCCGCTTTCGCAGATGACGACAGTCATATGTCGCGGTTCGGGCAACATTCAGCTCAATCAGCAAAAAAGAAAGGGCATACTTCACTTTGATAAAGTATGCCATGGTGAAGGGACGCGGAGAATGTCCCAAAAACATAATTGTACCACGCCCGTTACGCTGGTAAAAAATCTCTTCGAGATCCTTCAGCCATCTGGGGTGGATCGCCGATCTTCGCAGACGAGCAGTTCTGACGGCGGGCTTTTGGCGCGCCAGACTCCATTCGAGACTCTTGGGCTGCCGCCGACACACGCGCACACGCAGAGAGAGCCCGTCGTTGTTTCTTCAAGTGGCGGTGGTCGGAACAGAATATCGGTTTGGAACAATAGGCGCGGTGCGAACCAGGGCCAACTGAAGCTCGACTGGTTGCATGCCGGCATTGCTGGTCGCTGGCGCTTCACCGGAACGCAGGAATAGCTCGGATTGAGGTCACCTCGCGCTCGGGTGGAGGTCAGGTCAGAGCATTGCCGAGCAACAGCTGAGCAAGGAAACCAGAGCAAAAAAATTGGCGAGATGAATTTGTGTGACAACGGTACTTCCTCCATGCAAAACGTTCTAAAAAGGATACTTAGCTAGAGAGGTGCACTCCCGAAAGATACACCAGATAAAGACCGTTACATTGTCGAACTTCAATGGCGAGGCGCAACATATTGCAGCTCTCGACGAGCATTCATGTGTCCAAGGAGCTCCGCTGCGTATCTGCCTCCGCCTCCACGGCCGGCTTGCGCCGCGCGCGCTCCTGCTGCATGCGCTCCTGGATGAAGGCGGAGAAGGCGTCCGCCAGCTCGTCCACGCGCCGGTCGTGCTCGTGCCGCTGCGCCGCGCTCTCGCGCTCCAGCCGCGCGACCTGCTTCTCCAGACCCGCGATCGCTGCGCTCTTGTCCGCCATCGCGGCGCCGAACTCGTCCGCTCGCGCCTTCTCCGTCGCCACCAACACCCGGATGCGCTCCTCCATGGCCGCCTGCGTCTGCTCCGCGCGCCGCGAGAGGTCCACAAACCGCCGCTCCTGCTGCGCGCGCGTCTCCTCCGCTGCCTGCTGCGCCATCTGCGCCGTGTGCACGCGGTCCGCGAGCTCGCGCAGCTCCTGCTCGCGCTGCGTCAGCTCCTCTTGTAGCGCGCGCACCTGCTGCGCGTGCGTCTGCTGGAGCGCCGCCTTCTCCTCGCGGAGCTGCGCGATGGTCAGCAAGTGCTTGTCCACTTCTCGCTCGAGGTGCTGCCGACTCTTCTTCACCTCGTCTAGCTGAGCCTCAACGACACCGACCGTCCGCTGCACGCGCTCCTGCACATCAGTCTCCCACTGCTTCTTGAGCTCCGCACGCGATCGCTCGTGCTCAATCTCGGCCGCCAGCACCTTGGCCTGCAACGTCTCCGTCTTCTCCTTGAGCTCCCGCGTGGCTTGCTCTGCGGCTTCGGCGCTCGCAGTCGCTAGTTGGAGCTGCGACTGGAGCGACCGCACCACCATCTCATGGTCACGAACTGCCGTGGCAAGCGAGCTCTCGTGGCTGGAGAGCAGGGCCGCCTCCTTGCGCTCGTACTCGCGGTGCGCGTCGGCAAGCTGCTTGGTGACCTTGTCAACCTCGGCCTCCTTGGTGCTGGGGAACACACAAGACCTCGTTAGATCCACGCCGCAAAGTCGGCCAAGCAAGCCAACACCAATGGCCACCCACCACAAGGCCAGGTTCATGCGGTGCAGCTCGCCCTCCAGCCGGTACGTCTCCTCCTCGAGCTGCGCGAGCTGCTTGCTCTTTTGCTCGGCGCTCTTGGCGGCTAGAGCCTCGACGTGGAGCAGCTTCTCGCGCGCAAGCACGTTCTCCTTCTCGAGTGCTAGCCGGGCGCTGCGGTACTCTTCAAACTCGAGCGCGCGTCGGTTCTCCAGCTCGTCGAGCTTCATCTTGAGCTCGTGCACGTCGCGCTTGGCGTCCGCCTCTCGCGTCTGGAACCGGTCGCGGTCCTCCTTGGCGGCGGTCGCCTCTTTCTGGAGTAGTGCGACCTGCGCTTCGAGCTCCTCCACGCGCTCGGACTGAAGGATCACCCCGTCAGTCGTATGCATATCGATCTCTGATGCCACCCAACGTACCAGCTTGAGTTTTTCCCTCTTGCTTGTCGCGATCGCGGCCTCGAGCTCTTCCTTCTCTGCTAGGACATGGAGCAGCAGCTTGTCGCTCTGGTGTTCGTCCTGTTGACTCGGTTTCTGTGGCGAAGGCGTGGCGCTGGCACGTCCATTATTCTCCATCGTCGCCGTCACAGCACAATCTGCGGCTTGGTAGCCATCGCGACAGCGCGGATCATCAGCCACTTGCTCTTCCCGGATCGCCTGGTTCCGCGCGAGCACCTTCTCGATATCGTCCACCTGCTTCAGGCTGCAGTTGTTGCCGATCAACTCCAGCGACAGGATTGTCTGGTTGGTCTGCAGCGCCTCACGGAAGGCAAGCACGCCCGCGCTGCCGATCTCGTTCCAGCGCAAGTCGAGGCGGCGCAGCGTCCGGTTGCGCGTCAAGGCGCGCGCGAGCGCTTTGGCGCCTTCGGGGCCGACGTTGTTGTTGCGCAGGTCGAGCGCTACGAGCGTCGAGTCGCCTTCCAGCGCGTGGGCGAGCGCATGGACTCCTTCGTCCAAGTGCCCGACGTTGTTCCACTCGAGGCTGATGGACGCGATCGGGTGTGGCCCTCGAGCCAGGTACTCCGCCAGCGCCTTGGCTCCTGCCGCCCCGAACCGGTTTCCGCGCAGATCCAGGTGTGCAGGACCCGGAGCGGCCGCGCGCGCGGCCTCGATCACCTGCGCGCACTTCTCGTCCCCCCAGTAGAGGTTGCTGAAGTTGAGCACCGCCGCGTTCGCCCTCGTCGGCGAGGAGGGCGGCGAGGCACTCGGGGTGTCCCCAAGAGCGAACGCCACGTCCTGCCGCGGCTTCATTCCTGCCGAAGACCTCGACGCGCACGCAGGTTTATCGGCAGCAAAGGTCAAGCGCCTGGACTGGTCGTGGTGAGCGTGAAAGGCCGCGCAACCGCCGGGTCGCGATGCTGTCAGGTGTGACTTTCAGGACAGAGGACGAGAGCGAGCGAGTCGCCCCTCAACGCGTCCAATGCGACGACTTCAACCTGGACCAGAGATCGTCGCTACACTCGCTGGCAAAGTCGGCGCACTCCATGCGGTGAGCGAAGAAGCTGTGCGCGTGGACGATTGCAGCAAGCGCATCAAGGAGAGTGCGCGGCCGACGCCGCCGCGCGCGGCGGACCGTACGGCTGAGCAGGTGATGCTGGTGGCGTGCCAGGCTGGCAGCCAGCAGATGCAGGATGCAGGCGTGGTAAAGGACCGCTCGACGGAGCGTGCACGTGCGACTGCAGCTCGCATCCATACATTGTAAAAGGCCGCCGAAGCGCGTGGCGTCCGCGGTCTTTGCAGCAATCGATTCTACCTGCCTCACTGTGCACCAATGTCGAGTGGATGCGGTCCACACTGGCAGATCAAGGCATCCCTTGACTCGTCCCAGAAGCTTCAGCGGGCATCACAAGCTGTGTGATCCCCAGCCGATCATGCAGCCAAAGGCGCCGGACGACGCGACGACGCCATCATCGGAGGGAAGTCCGCGCTTCCTTCCCTCGGCATTGTGATCTTTACGGTTCGCGACACCTCTCCGGCCCACAGCAACTGTGCCTCATACAGAGTGGCGCGCCGACATCCAGCGCCGCGAGCTGATCCATTCCCAGCCCAGAGAAGCCGACCGTCGCCGCTGCTTTGGCGGCCAGACACTGCCGCGGCCGCGTTCAAAGATCACAGAGCGTCCATGGGTGAATTGATCGGTCGGGCGGTGATTTAGTGGCGCAGGAAACAGGGGATCGGTGATATCCGCGGCACCAACGAGCCGCATAACCCATGGCATCACCCGCGGCAAACAATTTAGTACCCCCGCGTGACGTGGGGGTGCGACTCACACTGGCTGGAAAACAGCTTGAACGGCGGCGGCGGTACAGACGTCTCACGTCGCATACGGTTCGGTAAACAGCCCACCGGATGTTTGCAAGTCAGTCTCCGGCGGTTTCATTCGCGCATCCTTTATAGATTCCTTCAGTGAACCAGACGGAACCTACGGTACGGAGGGCGATTGCTTGCTCTCTGTGTCTTCCCGGGCTCAGTCGGTAACTTGCGGCCTCAAGAGCACGTCCCAATAAGAAGGGGCGGCCTGTTTTGACTCGGGCTTTGTAAAGGGAAAGGACAATCAATGCCTGCCGACACGGCCGCTGCGCATACGCCGACGCCCGGGATGGGGGCGGCGGCGCCGCGCTTCCACGTGTGCTTCCGGCTGCAGGAGGCGGCGGGCGGCGCGCAGGCTGTGGACGTGGTCGAGTGCGCGGCGTCGCGCCGGCTGCTGGTGGACAAGCATGCGCTGGCGACGGATCGCGCGGCGGTGGACGCGGCCATGCGCGAGCTGGACCTCCTGCTGACGCTGCAACAACCGCAGGGAGCAGCAGCCTCGAGCGCGCTGAGCCAGACGCACCGCAGGCACCTGCGCGACCACGTCGTGCAGCTCGCGGGCTTCCACCTCGAGGACGACCGGCTGCATGTGCTGACCGAGTTCTGCGCGCGCGGAGACCTGCTGCGCGCCATCGAGCGAGAGGCGCGGCTCGTGCGCGCCGGGCTGCTGGTGCCGCAGGACGGACGCACCACGAGCGTCCGCGGGGTGCGTGCGCTCTTCCGGCAGGCGCTGCGGGGCGTCGCGGCGCTCCACGCGGCCGGGATCGCGCACTTGGACCTGTCGCTGGAGAACGTGCTGCTCACCGACGCCGGCGTCGTCAAGATCGCCGACTTCGGCCACGCGGTGCGCGTGCAAGAAGGCGGTAAGCAGCGCGTGTCGGTCGCGAAGGACGCGTACGCGGCGCCAGAAATGTTCGACGCCCAGAGCGGCCCGCTCGCGCCGGCGGTCGACGCCTTCAAGTGCGACGCGTGGGCGCTTGGCGTCGTCTTGTTCAAGCTCTGCGCCAAGCGCGAGTTCGTGGCGCGCGCAAGCGACGACGACGCGTTCGTCGCCGAGCTCCGGGCGTCCGGGACGCGCCGCGCGCTGCAGCGCCGGATCCTGCGCGAGTCGTCCGCGTCGGCGCCTTCGCGCGGGTCCTGCTCGCTGTTTGAGGCCGACGCGCACGCCCCGCCGGCGCTCATCGACCTGCTGAGCCGCCTCCTGGACGTGGACCCGACCTCGCGGCTGTCGGTCGCGGCGGCGCTGCAGCACCCGTTCCTGTCGGATGAGGTCGCGCGCCAGGTGGCTGCCGCTTCGTCCTCCACGTGCATCGCCCGCCAGCAGCAACCCACCGCCTCGCAGAGAACCACCACGACCGCGCCGCCCAAGCCCGAGCGATCCGCCAGCAGCAGCAGACTCACGCTTAAGATGGCAGACATGGCAGCCGGCTCGCCCAACAAGCGGCGCGCGACCTGCCGCCGCACGCGGACACAGAGCGCCGAGATCGCGCTCGAGGACACGCGCGTGGCCATGCTGCGGCCGTCCGCCACGCCCTCGAGTGCCCACGCCGCGGCCTGAACATGACCACACACCCCGTATTTATCATCAGGGCAGGCCACCAGCCTTGAGCATACCCCAGTAACGAACACATGACCCATGCAAGCACAGCTGTGCCCACACCTCCATCATGTCCCCATGCTCCGCATGCGGCGAAACGACCCGCCACCTCAGCAGACGCGAGCGTATTAATAGCAGCAGCAGCCTCCGCAAGCCGCCTCATGCTCTCCGCTGCACTCCGCAAGACGCCGGCCGCCTTCCATCTCCGTCCTCCCCGCTGGCCATGCGCAGGCACTTCCTGTTTCCGCGCGAGGACGCGGCCGAGCCGAGCGTGGGCAATGACAGCAGCAGCGGCAGCAACAAGAGCCTCCTGTGCCTGTGGCTGGAGCGGCGCGTGCAGCTCGCGCACGACCCGCAGGTGGCGCGGCACGTCATCTTCTTCTGGGACGTGGCCAAGCGCCCGGGCCGCGGCGTGCTGCTGCCCCGCGAGTACGTCGCCTTGTTCTCGCGCGTCGCCGCCGCGCTCATCGACGCCGTCCGGTCCTCAGAGGCCGCGGCCGCCGTCGCCAGGCGCGACTGGCTATACGACAGCCACGGCGGCGCCATCCCGAGCGACCCGAGCGACGACGACGACGATCCAGCGGACCAGGTGGAGCGCGGCTGCCTCACGTTCGAGCTCTTTCGGGACGCGCTGCTGCAGGTGGCCGAGCTGCTGCTGCCCGTCGAGAGCGACGCGTCCGTCGTCGCCTCCTTCTTCCTCGAGCTGCGCGCGTGCGTCGCCTTCCCCGCCGGCCTCGACGCCTCTAGTGATGGCGAGCCGCCGCCGCCGCCGCTGCTGCTCGAGGCCGCGACCTTCGCCCTGCGCGCGTTCCGGGACGTGCGCAAGATCCGCGGCGCCTTCCTGCAGCGCGCGCCGCCCAACCGCGACAGACTGGCCGACATCTCGGGCCTGCCGCCGCCCGACTCGCGCCGCATGTCGCTCAAGCAGCTGCTGCTGGGCTACAACCCGCGCAAGCTCGCGCTCTCACGCGCCTTCTCGGCCCTCGCGCGGCTAGAGGCGGACGATAAGCACGTCGCCGAGAGCAGCAGCGTCATCGCCGAAGCGAAGGAAGAGGAAAAGCAGGTGGTCCATGAAGCAGAGACCGACGACGAGCCGGCGGTCACGCTGCCGCTCCCGTCCGCGCGGATGCTCAACGCCCTGAGCGACGACGCGTGGGACCCGGAACTCGCCTTCATCCAGTCGCTTGAGGCCTTCCCCGCGCCGCGCGTGGCGGTGGTCGGACCGCCGCTGAGCGGCAAGACGCGTGTCGCCAAGATGCTCGCCAGCAAGCTGCGGCTGCGCTACTTGTCGCTCGAGAGCTGCGTGCAGATGGCCGTCGACACACTTCGGCAGCACCGCCAACGCATCCGCAGGCGCGTCGCAGCGATGGCCGAGGCGGCGGCAGCGGCGGTCGAGGACGCAAATGACGTCGTCTCAAGCGAAGTGGAGCCACCAACCGATGCAGAAGCCGAAACAGCCGATGGTGGACCGCCTGCGACGACTGAATCGACCGATGACAGCGCTCAGGAGGCCGTGCAGGAGGAGCCTGATCCGTTGGCAGACGTGTTCACGTCCGAAGACCTGGACGCGCTGCTCTCCGGGCTGACGCTCTCGAGGGACAAGGCGGCTCGACTACTCGTCCACTTCGCCACTGCGTCGCTGCTGGGTAAGCTCGTCCTGCCGCTCGCGCTCACTGCTCCAGCCTGGAACTCACGCGTGTTGCTTGTGCATTGTCTGTCCGGTATGTGGTGACAGCCGGAGTGGGTGTGGTGCTGGACGACGTGCACCCGGTGGAGCTGCGCGGTGCGATCAGTGTCGACTTCCTCGTGTCGCTGCGCGCCGGGAAGGACGATCTGAAGCAGCGATCGATCGGTTTGGCGTGTGCCCCGACGGTTCGAGTCGTCTACTCGGGTCGAGAGCTGGCACTTCTGAAGTTCTCGAGCTCAAGTGGCGATCGCGAGGACTCGCTCGCAGGCTTAGGCTATGCTGACAGACTAGTCGATGGAGAAGATGACGATGCGGCGCAGGGGACGAATATCGGCAAGGTGGTGGCTTCTTCACCTGAAGTGGTCGATCATCCGGGAGCCGAAGCAGGAGAAGAACAGGGTAACGTCGACGCCGATGGCGCCATGGCGTCATCTCGATCGCAGGACGAGGACGGAGGAGTCGACAACGTGCCAAAGCCGTTGACGCCGGTCGAGCTGAACGGGATTCCAACGCCATCAGAGCCTCTCGTGCCGCTGCGCTCGCTGTTCGCCGATGTCTTCGACGCTCGGTACCGGGAATACGTGGAGCGCGTGAAGATGCTCAGTCGAGCCAACGCAGCCGACCAGAGCGGCAGAGCCACGGCGTCGAGCAAGCCCTGGCACGACATCCCTCTTCTGGCGCTTCAGTCGGTCGCTGCAAGCGTCAACCAGTGCGTCGACACCATCTCAGGCGTACGTTATTCACCCGTCGCACCGGAACATGTACTTGCTGTTGCAGACTCTCTGACGCCGTGGCTGTTTCTCTCCTTGATGAACATCAGAATGAACTCGGAGTATCCCGCGCGAACGCCTCCAGACGCGCGACGCCAGTCAATTTGCCAGCAGTGCTAGCCCCATCGGATGCTTCGGATACAACCGCTGCTGTCTCTCGCGCCGATCAGCTGCGCTGCTTGCTCTTTGATGACTGGAGCGACGCCATCGACCGCGCGAACGACCAGATCCATGACGATGCGCCAGCTTCGCTCGCTCTGCCCGACGGTCGAGACTCCGAGCAGCAGCCTTCGAGCGCCACACCTCGCTGGCGAAGACTCTCACGATGGCGTGAGTTCTGTCCCGTGACCTCAGCACACGAGCAACGTCTTGTGCTAGGAAGCCCTTTGTTCGCTGCGACTCTTGCCGGACGCGTCTATCTGTTCGCGTCGACAGCCGCGCGTGACGTCTTCTGTGCGCACCCGCTGCAGTTCCTTCGCCGAGACCCTGCGAGCATTGCATCGCGGCTGTCGAAAGTGTGGCTTCTGCATGCAAGCACTGTTGGCTCCTCGGGGAGTACCATTGCGTCCCTAGCGAAGAAGCTCCAGCACGAACTCGATCTGCTGCACGTGTCACCGCTGGACGCACTTGCGTCCACTACGGACGAGCTGCGCGCTGCACTGACTTCAGGAGGAGCCGTCTCCGTCCAAGATGCAGGGAAACTCGTGGGTTATAGCATCGCCGGCGCGGGAAAGTGGCTGCTCACGGACTTGCCGTTCAGCCCTGAGGTGGCGACGGAGCTTCAATCCAACGGCTGCCTCCCCGACGTCGTCATCGCACTAGATGAGTCTCCTGAGGACGGCGAAGTGGATCAAGAACGCGCTGCGATTGACTCACTCCGCGCCAAAGCATTTTCAGCTCAACTTGATACAGCCGAACAGGTCCTCAGCCCGCTTGGGGTGTCGTTCAAACGCTGCCGGATCCCTCGGCTCGACAGTGGTCGTGATGACGACCATGCTGCGGACGCTCTTGCGATCATCCTTGCAGTCTTGGACCCGTTAGCACCTAGAGTCGACCGGGTCGACGACGGACACGTGCCTGCAGACTTGTTGACTGCCACGCTGCCGTCCAACGACCCAGCCGACGAGTTGTCCACGATGTTGATCACTGCGATGCTCGCTCCACCATCCCCATTAGAACCATCTTTGGGCCCTCTGTTGGGTGAGACTCACCGCTTCTGCCCAGTCTCGTGGCGGCAACGTGGCGCTCTCGTGCCGGGACTGCCGAGTTTCGCGTCGTGCTACCAGCAGCGCGTGTACGCATTCGCGGGGCGAGAAGAGCAGCGCGCATTCGATCGCAACCCATCTCGCTATGTGCCGACTGGTCCCAGGGAAACAGCACCGCTCGTGCCGCTTGTGCTCTTGGTAGGTGTGCGTGGCTCCGGGGTTCGCGGTGTCGCCAAGACGCTGGCGACAGTCCACGCGGAGAACGTCAAAGCCAAGGACCACGAAGCATTGAGGAGGCACTCAAGCCGACCGACGGCAGTCGCTTCACAAGGCGCGAGCAGCGATGGGAAACGCACTGCTGGCGCCTTGACCACGATGGTAATCGACATCACCGTGGTGGAGCTCGCTATCGCTCGCAAGCGGAAGCTGGTAGCGCTGCGGCGAGAAGGAGACGATGACGACAACGACGCAGACGGCGACGCGAGGATCGCAGTTGAAACGCTTCGTGAACACGTCGCCAGCATCACTTCTTCGTGGCGGCTTGGTCACTGCGATTCACAAGTTCCCCATGGCGATGCCGCAGCGATTCTGCTGCCAGGAATCCCGTCCACCGCTGACAACGAGGAAGGCGCCACTCCCGGCGACGATGTGGATCTGGTGGTCCCGAGTGCAGAGCTCCTGACGGCTTGCTTCGCGCTTGGCATGTTCCCTGCGCTCGTGATCCCGCTCGAAACCTCTGAAAGTGTTGCCGTCCAGCGCCGACTGGGTCCGTGGCTCTTAAGAGAGCAGGCTTCTCGTGATCAACGTGCACGCGAGCGCGCTCGCGCCAAAGCAGTTACCAAGGGGAAGAGCAAACGCGGGGACGAAGACGAAGGAGATAACGTTGACGAGGAGGAACCAGTTGATCTTGAGGCGGCACGAGCTGAGCAGGTTGAGAAACTGACGGCCGAATTCCTCGCTGACCAGGAAGCCGTGGCGCGTGCGCTGGAAATGCTCCGCGAGCGAGGGGTCGAAGTCGCGAGCGCCATTCCCGCTGACGGATCGGAGCGCCAGCGCGTCAAGCTGATCCAAAGCGCAGTCGCGGAGTTTTCAGCTCGCAAGGACGCACTCTTCTCACCGTGTTATCCAGTCAGCTTCGGGCCGCAGCCTTCGTCGAGGTCATCACGCGCGCAGCAGCGGTTGCTGCTCTCGCGACTCGCAAGCGGAGAATTCGCAGTGGGCAAACACGGCACGCGCTGTCCTGTTGCGGGTCCGGCGGAACCCACGCGGGTGCGCACTCGCGAGGATTTGCTGACCCAAGCCGTGGTTTATCGCGGCCGAATCTACTTCCCAGGAACCGCCAACAGCTTTGCTCGGTTCTGCGCGCAGCCGTGGGCATTCGTGCACGACGCGCAGACACCATCAAAGCCTCCTCCCCACTCGCTCGCGTGCTCAATCAAAGGAGCCCCGCACACTCCAACGACTCGGCTGGCGCGGCAGATCGCGCGGGAAACCGGGGCCGTGTACGTATCGCCGAGCTCTGCGATCGCGTGGGCTCGCCAATGCCTCGGCGACACGGCACTGTGGAGGCGCCTGTGTGCCATGGAGCAAGCCGGTGTCGATGCGGCGAAGGATGAAGCAACCGTCCACGCTGCAGTGATGGCGCGCCTTCAATCTGCCGAGTGTCTGACGCGCGGATGGGTTCTAGATAATTATGTACTGATGCCCGGCGACAATGGCAACCAGAACACGTCGAGGGACAACACTGGAGTGCCGGCCGTTCGGGTCGAGCCAGGCTTGCTCTTGATCGTTGACGGGAGCTTTCAGTCCGCCTGGGCGAAAGTGAAGAGTCTGGAGTCCAGCACGCCGGGGCCTTCGACCAACTCGCTCATTGCTCGAGAGCAGCTCGCTGCAGAGTTTTCAGCGTGGCAAGAGCAGCGACTCGAGCTGATCGAGCGGTGGACGACTGCGTACGGCGACCCTCTCGTCCAGCTGCTCCCACTCGACCGCGTTGGTGACAGCAGCAGCAATGACGGCAGTTGCATCTCATTCTGGAAGCTGGTTGACACTGCGCGCACTTTCATCGAACGCCATATTGCTCGGGTGCGTCACCATCGGCAACTTCAGGTGGCAAATGGCGGCCGAGGTGTCACGTGTGCGGTGCGTGGCATTCCGCGCACGCTTTCAGCACTGAGCGCGCGATCCCATCCAGCCTTTGGGACATTCTGCCCAGTCGAGCTCCGTGCGGGGCGATACGCTGCGACACCCATTGATAGTCGTGCCTTGTGTGTCGACTATGGTGCGCACAGCTACTGGCTTGCGAACGCGGCGAATCTTGAAGCGTTTGCGAGCAACCCGGAAGCATTTATGAGCGGCGACGCCGCGAATAATGCACTCGAGCTACTGAAGAAGGCGCCAGTTGACGCGTCCGTGCTCAGCCTCATTGCGGTGGGCGACTGCGACTTTCCGGAGCTCAAGGGTTACTGCCCAGTGACGTTCGCAGCTTCGAAAGATGCCGCTACCAGCAGCAGCGGTCCGCGCGCCAACTGGGCGACGATCGTCAAGGGCAGCGTCTTCTTCCGCGCCTCGTTCGAGCATAAGGTGTTCTTGATGGCGTCCGAGGCGGCGCGGCGCCAGTTTCTGGCCGATCCGTCGCGATACATGGGGCTCAAGTTGCCCGTGAAGCTGCCGCCGCAGGTCACGGCAGCGCTGGCGACCAACTACCCGGGCCGTCTGGAGCAGGAGCTGGGCACCCTCCTGCAAGATGCTCTCTTGACTCTTGGAAGTGCGCGACCAAAGTTCCCGGGAGCATCAGTCGAAGCATCTGCGTGCGTGTTCTTGGCACTTTTGCTGCAGCAGCGGCGGCAGACGATCGCGGATACGAAGCACCAGGAGCGCGAAGGCGATCGTGACGACACAGGAGGGCAGTCTGGTCACAATATTCGTGCGGACGATGCGGTTGACGCGACGCTGATGGCATTTGAGCGCGACTGCCAGCTCTCTGCAATACTGCGGCGCGCTATCACACCCAGCAGTCCGTCGTGCGGGCCGGCAATTCGAGGCGTGCGAGGGCTTCTGGCGTCTTCGTCTGCGTCTTCGTTGCCGCAGGCCGAGGCGACACTTCAAGACACGACAGCAGCAGAGCCAACGACCGGTGCTGGGTCTGACGAAGCACTGGAGGAAGCACGCTACCGCTTCGACGCAATCACTAGAAGCGATGAAGAGGCTCACAGGGTCTTCCTCGAGTTCGCGACCTCCGCGACCACCAAGAAGCAGCAACGCCTCGGAATTCTCCCGCACTCATGAATAACCGCATCATTAGCAGTTGTTGTTGGATTGCTGCATGAACAAAACAGTGACAAAGGAGTTTATGCATGGCTTACGGAGCTGAATCGATACCGCTAATTCCGTGATGAATGCGCACGCCATCGAGTGGCCCGGTGCACTTCAGCTATCAGAACGACCTGAGCAAGGACGACGGAGTCACGATCAATCGTTATTGTTGAGCTTCAGACATCGATACGAGGAACTTACTAGCGACTTCTGGGGAGGAGAGGCGTCTTCTCGTCGGTCTTGTTCTTCTTGCTGCCGCAGCACCCGTCTTCGCTCTCACACCCGCCGGTGCTAATGTCGATCGCAACGTACGCACCACGTCCATGAGCGAGGAGGTGGCTGTGGTCGTTTGCAGAGAACGGCGGTCGCCACCAGTTCAGTAGCAGCGAGAACAGTATCACGGGCACGGAGCTAAGCAGCTCGGACAGTCCGGCAAGTGCGGGAGGAATCGCGATTCCAAGCCACGGATACAGCGCACCGCACGCGATCGGCATCATGATCAGGTTGTAGAGGAACGCCCACGTGAAGTTCCAGCGGATCATGCGGTTCGTCGCCCGCGACAGGTGCAGCGCATTGAGGAAGTCGCGCAGATCGTCCTTCACGAGCACCACGTCGGCAGCATCAATCGCCACATCTGCACCGGCACCGATCGCGACGCCGACGTTCGCCATCGCAAGCGCCGGGCCATCATTGACACCGTCGCCAATGAACGCAACCTTCTTGCCGATGCCTTGGAGCAAGCGCACTTTTTCCACCTTCTGGTGCGGCAATGTGTCGGCAAGCACCGTGAACTCCGGGATGCCGAGCTCGTCCGCGACCGCGAGCGCTGTGCCGCGCTGGTCACCCGTCACAATCCACGGCTGGATCCTCTCGCGCCGAAGTGCATCAACAACTAACGCGGCCTCGTCGCGCGGAGCGTCCTTCAGCGCCACCGCAGCTTTGAGCGCGCCGTCAACCGCGCAAAACACCACGACACAGCCGTCGTGGTGAGAGAACCCGTCATTCGCCGCCACGAACTCTCCAGGGATTTTGACGTGCAGCACGTCATTCAACCACTTCATCGACCCGACGGCCACGCTGCGGCCGTCAATCTCGCACTGAACTCCGCATCCAGAGACCGCACGGAAGCCTCGTGCCTCAAGAAGAGGGGTCTTCAGTTTGTTGCGAGCGTGCGCAACAATCGCCTTGCCAATGCCGTGCTCACTCGCTTGCTCGGCCGAAGCCATGAAGCTCCATACCTCGCTGAATGTACCAGTGAGAAGTGTCTGCGAGTCGAACAACACGCTCACGACTGAGAGGTTTGCGGTCGTGAGTGTGCCTGTCTTGTCAAACATGACAACGTCGACAGTCTCGAGCGCCTCAAGTGCTTGCCCGCCTTTGAACAGCACGCCGTGATGAGCGCCCACCGTCGTGCCGACCAAAATCGCCGTCGGAACCGCTAGACTGATCGCGCACGGGCAGCTGATCACGAGGATGGTGATGGCGAAACGCAGCGCGAACGGAAACGGAGCCCAGCCTTGCGTCGCGACTATGCCTTCCCGCGCGAGGTGGTACCATACAAAGAACATGACGACCGCCACGAGGATGATGAACGTCGTGAAGTACGAGGCGACGCCGTCCGCAACGCTCTGGTTCACGCATTTGGAGGATTGCGCCTCGTCCACAAGTCGAACGATACGCGCGAGCATCGACTCGGTGACCGTGTGCGTAACGCGCATGATCAGCACGCCTTGCGAGTTGATGGTCCCGCCGATAACAGTCGACCCAGGCTCTTTGGCGACCTTGCGAGCCTCACCGGTGAGCATCGACTCGTCCACACTGCTCGCACCATCAACGACAATCCCGTCGGTTGGAATGCGAGCACCTGGAAGCACTTTCAGCAGATCTTGGCGCTCAACAAGTACCACGTCAATGTAGGACTCTTTCATGGACGTGCTTGGTTGGGTCACGGCGCCACTGGTTCGCTGGGCTTGGCCACCCTCAGACCCGAGAAGGATAGCTGTCTTGGCCTGGATGCGAAGGAGTGCGTCGACGCTGCTCGAAGCCGTGGCTTTGACTCGCTTCTCAATGTACCGCCCAAACAAAATGAGTGTGATGAGCATCACGGTCACTTCGAAGAACGTGTCGGAGCGATGCAGCGACAGGTTGAAAACCTGCGTCGCGATTGTCAGCACTGAAAACGCGTAGGCTGTGAACGAGCTCAACGAGATGAGCACGTCCATCGTGACGCGAGAGCTGTGGCGAATCGCTGAGTACGCACTCTCGTGAATAGAGAGCGCGACCCAAAACTCAGCTGGTGTAGCACACGCGAGACCAACTGCGTCGCGGATCGTCAATCCGGGGATGATTTCGGCCACGAGCGGGGATGCCGAGCCTTCCTCCTTAGCTCCGCCAAAGAAGAGCGGCATCACGAACTCCATGATCACCACCGGGAGTGTCAATAGACAACTCCACATGAGCAGCTTGGTGAACTTGCGCACGTCTTCCTCCCCCATCGTTGTTGCACGCGGGCGCGGACTTGTAGCCTGCACTGGCATGCTGAGCTTGTCCGAGAGGTCGCGAACGATGGATCGAGCGCCTATAACAGCTGGGTCATAGTCCACGAGCACCGCATTCTGTCGCAAAACGCCCGAGCTTGTGGCTGATGGATCATCAGTGGCAGTGACACTCGCAACACCCTTGCAGTCCGACAGCAGTTGCGAAGCTTGTCGGGTCGACGAGCGTCCAATGAGCAGCACAATCGATGCAATGTCGTCCTCTGGCTCAACAGCAGGCTTGAAACCGAGCCCCCTGACCCAATCCTCGATGGTATGGGGGGACAGCACTCGCGAGTCATACTGGAACACGCCGCGACTCGTTAACAAACTGACGTTGACGTCGGCGATGCCAGGTTTGCGCAGCATGAAGCCCTCGATGCGAGTACAACAGCCATTGCACGTCATCCCTCCGATACACAACTTGAGGGTGGACACTTCGTCTGAGGATCGACCAGTAGACATTCGCTTCGCCGCGTGCGGGGTACGAGACGCCGCCATGGCTGCGCCACGATCGGTCTTGAACTCTGTCACGCGATGAACAAAGCTGTCGGTCCACCCAATGCTTGGATGCTTGACGCCTTGAGAGAGTGACAACTCGCGATCTTCGTCGATCTTCTCGCGAGCGGACGAACAGCACGTTGACGTGGATTTGCACCCCTTCACTGATACCACCGGCGCTTCACTACATCCATCGGCGGTAGTTGAGATACCAGAAGAGCAGCAGCCATTAGTTTGGCCAGTCGATTCTTCGGCACAACACCCCTTTGTCGCTACGGTCACCGGCTCGCGCTTATCTTTCCCTGAGCAGCCCGACGACTGGCCGGCAGTGTGCTCCGAGGATGACTTCACTGACGAAACCGAGTCTGTATCGCTCCCGGCGCCATTGCAGCACGCTGACGCTAGTGATTTGGAGGAGCAACAAGACTTTGCCGCAGCCTTGGCGGAACCAGGCGGTGCGACGACCTCGCTCTTCTTCGAACCCCCGTCCGCGGACGCGCAGCAGCCTGCCGGTATCGCCGCTGGCTCAGTCGTACCCGATTCGTTATCGGACTTGCAGCAGCTCTTTTTGGCACCTCCCGCAGCGTCGTTCGACTCTGCAATTGGCGGTTTCTCTTGAGCAGCCGCAGTCTTCGACGAGCAGCATGCGTCCACACTCGCCCCGTCAACAGCAGGCGCAGCGGCGCAGCACGAGGACACCGCGACCGCAGACGCTTCCTCGCCCAGCACACTGTCGCCAGCGCAGCAGCCGCCTCCCCCGCACGCCGCTTCGCCAGCGCCCGGCTCGTCCGCCGCGCCGCTCTTGTTCACCCCGAATCCCAGCGCGTCGCCCTCGCCGACCGAATCGCTGGACCCGCGGCGCTCGTCCACAACCTGTGCCTCCTCCCCGCTCGACGGCCGCCGTCCGCGCCGGTTCTTGCGCTTCCCCATGCCGCCTCTCGTCACCTGCTGCCTGCTGCTGCCTTTCTCCTTGCTCCTTCCCGCTGACCAGGAAGACTCGCGACTGCGGCGATCTTGAGAAAGGTTTCAGTGTGAGGCCAGAACGGTACAATGTGCCATATCAATGGCGCGTGCTCTGTTCGAGCTGAATCGAGGCGGTGGGGCGCAATATACCGCCGCGCCATTGAAGAAGAAGCCGAAGAACGCGCGCGTCGCTCGCTCGCTCCGCGCGGCAGTTCCGGCCGCTAGACAGTTCATGGAGCTGTCAGGTGCGCTGGCGGTCGATGGCGGCGCCGCGGTGCCTGCTCCTCCTCCGCCACCGCCGCCTGCGCCGCCCGCGCCGGTGGTCGTGAGCACGCTGCCGTCGCTGAACGCGCCGCTGTTCTTCGAGATCGTGGAGGACGAGGTGTACCGGTCCAACAAGTGCGACTCGTCCTCGTTCCCGTTCCTGGCCACGCTGCAGCTCAACACGGTCGTGTACCTGTCCTACGATGATCTCTCGCGCGAGCTCGCCGACTTCTTCAAGGAGCGGGACGTCACTGTGGTGCGTCGCCGCTGCTGCTGCCGTTGCCATCGCTGTAGCGTAACCCGCATGGAGATGTCCTTGGCATCCGGTTGCTCATGGCGTTGGTCGCACAGATCCACCTCGGGATGAAGTACCGCGCGGCGGCGTCGCAGCTCAAGGGCGGGCTCTCGGAGGGCATGGCCAAGGAAGCGATCGAGTGCATCCTGGACCAGCGGCTGCACCCGATCATGGTCATGTGCAAGTGCGTGCACGATGGCGCGCAGCGAGTAGATGGCAGCCCAAGTGCAGGCTAACACTTGACGACTGTGACTGGTTGATCGTTCCCTCAGGACGGGCGTGCACTTTGCTGGGACTGTCATTGGCTGCCTCCGGCGGCTGCAGAACTGGAGTCTGACCGCGACGATCGACAAGGTGTGTGCGGTCGAGAGCGTTGGACACCATGAACTAGGCTAACTCCTGCTGCTGAAGTACCGCAACATCGCCAGCACCGTCAAGACACGGTTCGAGTACGAGCAGTTCATCGAGCTCTTCGACGTCGACCTGGTCACGCTGCCGGAGCAGCTGCCGTCGTGGTTTGTCCTCAACCAGCAGCTCATGGTGCGCATCTCGCCGCTTGTTGTCGCCACAGCCTGACGTGGGCTCACCAGTTGTGTCCTGCGCCGTTCGACAGGAAGAGGAGCGGATTGCGCTGGCCAATGGCGAGTTCTTCCCCGGCCGTGCGGCCGCGTCGGTCTCCAAGCCGGCGGCAAAGCAAGAGGACGAGGCGAAGGAGGGCGAGCGCAAGGAGGAGGAGCCCACGACGCCAGATCCATCGCCGGCTGCAGTTTCCGCCTACCAAAAGTATTATTTCTTCGTCCAAGGGCCGCTGGTGTCGCCGTCCGTCAAGTTCTCCGAGAAGAAGAGCATCATTGGCGACGACGACGACGACTAAAGTGGACGAGAGGTGAGAGGATGCACCACGCTCAGTCTCAAATGAAATCTCGTGTTGAAGCCTCCGGTACTCGCCCAGCCACCACACGACCCTCTCATCCCCAGGCATATCCACCCATGCAGCCAGCAGCAGTCGCAGAGTCCAGCCGCAGCCGGACGGCGACGTGGACGCGGTGCGCACTTAGGTCAGGTCTTGTGCCACGTCCGTCTCGCCCACAATGCTCTCCTTGACGCGCAGCAGCACCGTGACCTTCCAGGGCTCGATCTTGGAGATCGTGTCGAACTGGTACACGGCGTCCGCGAACGCCTCCGGGTTGTAGCTCTCGAAGCTCTGGATCATGGCCTGGAGGAACTTGCCCTCGCGGCTCTCCGCGAACGTGTAGTCGATGTCCTGGAAGTCGTTCCACTTCATCTGCACGAGCACGAGGTCCTTGGTGGCGAGCGCGCAGATGCCCGCGTTCAGCAGGTGGTTCTTGGCGTTGAACTTGAGCAGGTTTGACTCCATCGACGTCTTGGCGATGCTCTCGTAGATCTCCAGCGCCGCGTCATACCTGCTCGCCATCCCTCGTCAGCACACGCGGTAGCATGTCCAGCAGCGGATAGCGCCAGGCAAGCACGCACCGCTCCAGCTGCGCCGAGAACTGCGCGACCTTGAGCATCATGTTGTTCGCGGACGAGGTCTGGTTCTCGCCCGTGAAGTAGTCGGCGGCCTGGCGGAAGGCCTCCAGCGCCTCCTCCTTGCTGTCCTGATGCTCGTAGATCTCGGCGATTTGCTTCTGCAGCTTGGCCGCGTTCGAGAAGCGCCCGGCGTCGCACAGCATCGAGATCGCCGTGCGGTAGTACTCGACCGCGTCTGCCGCATTCAACGCAGCGATTAGCAGGCGACGCATCGAGTCCAGGGCATCCACCAGGCGCAGCGTCCGACTCACCCGTGGGGTTCACCTTCTGCAGAGCGTCGGCCGCCTGCTGATAGAACTGCGCGGCGCGGGACGACTCCTTGATCTTCATCTGCTCCGTCACAATCGAGTTAGCGCAATCGAGTTAGCGCTCCGAGAACCCTCGGACAGCTTCCAGGTTGTGCTTCTCGTACCTGGCAGTCAGCGCATTGGACGTACGCGTTCGCCGCCTGCTCCCCTGCATCGCCCACAGCAAATCCCAGCAGCAGTAGATCGTCAGGCCCGGGTGTTGCGTCGAGGGACGCCAGTCAGCCAGCGCAGCGCGCACGCACACTTCTTGGCGATCTTGAACTGGTTGCCGGCCTTCTCGAACAGGTCGCTAGCGTCGTCGTACTTCTGCGAGTTGGACCCGAACGAGAAGAAGGACGTCTTCTTGAGCGTCTTGTGGGCCTGCGCCAGGTACTCGGCGGCCTTGCCCTCCGTCGCCATGCTCGCTGTGCCTGCCTCGCTCGGCTTCCTTCTCCCCCGCCGCGCTTCTTCCGGTCTCTACGTGGAAACCGACCGACTCGACGATATCGAGCTGATGGTCCTGGAATGGTGTGTACCCCATAATACTTGTTCATTTTGAAAACAAAAGTGGGGGTCACGCTAAAATCGTGTTTGAAATGAATTTAGTGTGGCAAACACTAAAGATACCAGGTTGAAGTGAAGCCATCCGTCCACCATTGACCGGCAATGGTGGCTCACTTCTTGGTGGCATTCCACTCGGCGACCTTGGGGTGCGCGTGCGCAAGCTCACGGATGCGCTGGAGGCTCTTGAAGGGATCCGCGATGGTGGTCGGGACACCCTTGAGGCGACCGGTGCTGAGGTTGCTCACGAGCACGTAGATGGCCAGGTCGGCGACGTTGAGCGTCGTGCCGGTCGCGTACTTGGCGTTGAAGTCCGACACGCGCTTGTCGAGGAAGCCGAGCAACTTGGGGATCTCCGAGCTGGCGGCAGCAGCCCCGAGCTCCTCCTTCTTGGCGGGGTCGCTCGCGTGCAGAGACGCGGAGAAGATCGGCGCGTTGTAGAGCTCGTCGATGAGAGCGAAGACCTCGTCCACGCGGATCGCATCGACGGGGCTTGCGGTCGGGTACAGTCCGCTGAGCGAGCCAACGTAGCGAAGGATCGCGAGCGACTGCGAGACGACCTCGCCATTCACCTCCAGCACGGGCACGCACTGAAACGGCAGGCCAGGCTTGAGCGCCGGCAACTGCTCGTGCGTCACATGGACGTCCTCGAACGAGATGCCCGCCATGAACAGCGCGAGGCGGATCGGCTCCGCGCGGCCCGGCACAGGGAAGTACGTGAGCTTGAGCGAGGGCATGCCATGCGGGAGGCTGTACCACTCCGTGACCTTGGGGTGTTCCGCAACCTTCTCGTGCGCAGCGTTGATCAGCGTGAACCCGTCGAGCACCGAGGAGGGGATGTGGTCGATGTAGCCGGCTCGCATCGACTTGACCCACGCATAGAGGGCCACGTGGTGGATGAACACATGCTTCGACTGGAAGATCTGGTGCTTGAGCAGCGCCTGCAGCCGCGCCTCGATGAGCGCAGCGTAGCGCGGGATCGTGACGGTCGCCAGCTCCTCGCGCATCGCCTTCTTCTTGTCTTCGTCCTTCTCGCGGAACGACGGCTCCATCTGCCCCTCGAGCTCGCCCATGGCGTGCAGGATCTCGTCGATCTTGAGCGCCGCGAAGGGCGACGAGACCGGGTAGAGGCCGCCGAGGCGCCCCGCGAACCGCAGCATGGCTTGCGACTGCGTCAGGAGTTGCCCATCGACCTCGAGAACGGGCACCTGGCCCAGCGGTAGTCCCGACTTGAGCGCCACGAACTGCTCGTAGCCCACGCGCTTGTCCACGAACGGCACGCCGCCGATGTAGAACGCGAGTCGCACGGCCTCGGCGCGGCCCGCCGCCGCAAAGTACGTCAGCGTGATGGAAGGGAACGCGCTCATGCTGCGTCGAGGGGAAGTCGGGATGTGGGGAAATCCTTGGAGGATGTGGGAAAATATTGCGCGGTGCAACTTGTTCAAGGGGTTCCACGCAATCTTTTTTTCCGCCGTTGGATCCGATTGGCGGACACTGACTGAAAATAAAGGAGTCTCGAAAGCATACGGATTCTGACATTTAGTCGAAGTAGTGACATGGCAGTCAACAGCAGGTGCGTGCAATAGTCTAGGCCTGTCAACGTTGAGGGTGTAGACTTGCACAAACATAACATAACGTGAACGTTCATGCTAAACGTTCGCAAGTTGACAACTTGCGCAAACTTGCGCCAAACATCGATTTGCGTATACTATACTATACGTTTGCATA
>JAADYF010000435.1:0-21498 GCA_023338175.1 Phytopythium delawarense
TAGTTTCAGTAGACGCCGACCGAGTTGAGGTTGACCGTCTGGCCGGCCGCGAAGAAGATGAGCGCCATGATGACGAGTCCGATCGAGTGGCCGCAGCCTCAGCGCAGGCCGAGCGAGAAGGCTTTCCACGACGAGTTGGTCGTCATGGCCGCCAGCGCGCTCAGGTGGTCCGGCCTTGCGAGGTGCGCACGGCGCAGATCCATCGCCAGTCAGTCAGTCGACGGTCTCCTCATCCGCATCGCCATGGTGAGGGGACGCGAGACGCACCCGTGAGCACGTGCACGATGCCCAGCAGCAGCCCCGTGCCGATGATCTTGCCCAGCGACGCGGTCGACAGGCTGCTGGTCGCGCCGCTGCTCAGCACGCGCGTCACGTGCGCCGCCATGGCCCATCGGAGGAGCGGTAGGCGGGCAGGCGTCGTGGATCCAATACTGCTCCTGGAATTCCGCTGAGGTTACGGAGGCGGTTACCTTTGGGGTAAAGTGGAACGTCTGGACACAAGGTTACGTAGTATCTCGAATATGTTGGGGTTTGTATGTGGAGGAGGATCTTCTATTCGGAGCGAAATTATTTTTGATCTCGCAGTGCGTTGTCGACTGCAAACAATGTTTGCTTCTGAAGCAACCTGCGGTTACGCTGTTACTCCGTACCCCTCGGTGTACCCCCATTGGCGACCTTTCGGATCCAAATGGGACGCATTGCGGGGCGACCACCGGCATGGACGGGCTCGAGGCGCACTACGCGCTGCTGCGCGAGGTCTCGGCGCGTGGCCATGCAGTGCAGACGCGCCTACGCACGAGTCTGCCGCTGCTGTGGACGGACAGCGCGCTGGTGATGCACAGCGCGGCCAGGGACAGCAGCAGTCACGACGCAAGGCGATCGGACGGCCCCAGCGCTTCGGCGCGACGCTCGCCCGACGTGGACGCCGTCGAGCGACTGCTGGGGGAGTGGAGCGGTACGGGAAGACGTAGGAGGGTGGAGTGGGAGGTGTCCAGGCGCATCGCGCGCGTCGAGCGGGAGCTGCAGACGAAGCCCAAGGCGCGTCGCTACTGGCACAAGGCGGTCCCCGAGGTACCTGCTGTGGGGACACGAGCTATGACGCGGGCAGTGGAGCGCGTCCCACGCATCAAACACGTGTCCAGTGCCGTACAGACTGAGGCTCGGACGACTCGTTCCCGCCGATCTCCTCGTGGCAAGCCTGCAGAGCCGAACTCAACGAAGGCGACAAGGAACGACGGGCATTACATGCTACCGACTGCTTCGTGGAAAGCCAACACCACCGCATCGGACGCGGCGGATCCGCCGCTCACCAAGCGGGACGTTCCGAAATCGAAGCAGAGGCGTGCTACCAACGATGATCTTGACGAGGTAACAAGTCTGAGCGGCGAGGCGCGAACGGTGGCGAACCAGCCGCCGTCCCCTCCATCCAAAGCAGCAAGCGCGGCAAGTCGGTCGTGCGGCGAATCCCCACACGAAAGCGATGGTCGGCGCGCAGCAGCATCCACTTCTCTCTTGTCACTGTCGTTGGGAGGAGTGAACAGTGGCGAGACGAGTGTTGCGATCGAGCCGCAGGAAGAGGAAGTGCTCCAGACAGGTCGCGATCTTCCCAGCGACCCGAACGAGAGTGAAAGCGTACAAGACGAAGAGCAGACATTTCCACACACGAAGGAGAACCGTTCTGCCAGTGCCACAGTAGCACGACCTTCGTCCATCGGGCGTCAGGTTCTGTCCGACTATCGGACGATGCCATCCGTGGCCTCTTTTGGCCCTGGTCCAGCGGCGTCTGGATATATTGCAGGCCCTGGGCATCGAAGTGGACGCACTGAGCCCTCTTTGAATGCGGATGTGCTTCGCCGGCTGTTCAACAACTTGGATTCAGACCATGACGGCCACATCAGCCGCATCGAAACTTGTCTTGCGCTCCATCGGCTTCAGATCGCAGTACCAGCCACCAAGATCGCGTCGTTCTTCCGCAACGTGTGCTCTTCATCGAGTAGTAGCGACAAGTCTTCGTACCGCCCTCTCCACGAAGTGATCAGCTATAAACAGTTTATAGCCTTCGTCACGGCGGCATTCAACCGGCAAACTCGGGCAGTCGAGGCCGAAGCCGCCGCGAAGAGAGCGAGGACCAAGCGGCTGGAGCTGGCTATTGCCAAGGCTAGCACGGGAGCTTCGGATCCCGAGCAGTCGTTCCCGTCGACGGCAGTCCCGATGCTTCAAAAGCGGGCAAGTGCGAGTGCAAACATACCAGTGAAAGCCAAAGCTTGCCCAGTAAGGGAACTTCAGCGGAAAACGCTTCGGTATGAAGTCGAAGACGTGGAGCCACCGGGCGTGACGGACTCTGTCGATCTGACAAACCGAATCGTCAGCGAGATCCCTGACTTGCTCGTCGGCCAATTGCTGGCTGATGTGGCCCGCGAGGAGCAAGGAGACGCTAATGCCGGCAGGATTGATGCCAAAGCTCTTGTGCGCAAGAGTCTTGAACGACTGCCGCGTGATATAGACCTCACGGAAGACGACAAGGTACGATGCTTGGCATCAGCTAGACCGATGGAAGTTCGCCATGATTGACCAACTGACTCTGTCATGGTTAGATGACAACACAACTCGTGCGAGAGCTGATCAGGGAGCATCTTCAAGCCAACTTGGATGGCAATTTCGACGGAGACAGCAGCCAGGATCTGACGGGGTTGAGACGCGCGGCTGCGTTTTTCGAGCGCCAGTCGCAGATGAACGACGTATGTGGCTATAGAAACGAGGAAGCAGCTCCGGAGAAGCAGAGCTCGAGTGACTGGTTGGAGATTGTGACGGAAGAGCAAGTGAGCGCTTTGATCCATGAGGTGTGGCGCGAGAGCGAGAAGAGCAATGCGGTTATCGTGTCAACCGCTGAGGATGATGATCCAGCCGAAGGGCATGACGACGAGGTCCTGCTGGTGAACGATTCAGCGACACAAGTTACTGACGGCAGACCGGGTCATGACGCCACGATTGCTGATAAAGCTGTCCAGGTCGAATGTGACGACAGAGAGCGTGAGCTTCAGCCAAGCAGTGCGGGACCTGAGAAGCAAACGAATGAGCCAAGGCTGGTACAAACGCACCTCGGACGACAAATGCAGCGTGTTGTTCCTGACGTCCAAGGCTCGGGTACTACCATATCCGATGTACTGCACCAGCTGAGGCGCTTGCGCCTTGACCAACGAGCACATCAACGTCGTGGGGTGTCCCAGGAGACTCACACCTCAATTGCCTCCGATGAACAACGCGAGTCCGATGACGAAGGCTCTCGAGTGTCATGCATATCGTCAGCCAGCACAGGCATCAAGTCACCATGCGATTCCCTTGAAGGGAGGAGCACTGCTGGTGACAAAGAGAACTGCAGCCCTCTAAACACTCCCGATGAAGCACATGAAGAACGCGAGACTTCAGAGCGAATGACGCCAGAACCTATGGATAGCTCGAAACAACTAGCTGAGATGCAGCCGCTCGGTGAAAAGCGTTTGCTTTCGTTCGATTTGCCGCGCGATAGTTGGAGCAGCAGTGATGCTCGGAGCAGCAGTAGCATCAGCCGAGCGATCAGAAGCGACTCCTATTCCTCAAGCGTCGAGAGTTCCCATGTCTCCAACGCTGTGGACGGGCGAGTGCATCGAGTGCACGCTCAGCGTCGGAAGATGCGTGCTCCAGCTCGCGGTTGCTGGTCAATTAGCAACCTTTCTGAGGGTGAAGTCGACCTAGAGGAGCCGGGAAACACAAGCGAAGGCGAGATCACCGGCCGTCGGCGTGAAAAGTACACGAGCGTCCTCAATTCGTCACGCCGACGCCAATTCCAGCGACCATATCGGCATCAAAGCAGCTCGGAAGGGCTGTACAGCTCGGTCGAGTCGGGGGAACTCCACGCACATATTATCAGCAGTCTCAGCTCCTCCCGCGAGTCCGGCGAGCTCCACAAAGTGCGACAAATCCTATCCCAACGACATGCAGAAGGCTCAACCTAGACGCTCGTCCAATGACACGTCGACATCAAGAGCCTTACACCTCCTGCTCCCCAGTGTTCTCGTCACCAACGACAAGAGACTGCTCTTCATCCTCCTGCTCGTCTCTTCCGGCGGCCTCCCCATCTTGATCGAGCTGGGTCATGCCGGTATCATCGCCTTCGTCTCCCGGCTCGGACGCTTTGTTCCCGCCCTCTTCCTCGCCGGCCACTTCTTCCTTTTCTTCGTACTCTTCGAGCGCGTGGATCTTGCCGCTTTCAAGAAACTCGTCGACTTTGGCAGCCGCTGACCGCCCGACGCCACGGATCTTCTGCGCTTGCGCGCCGGACTGGATAGGCTCCTCGAGGTTGCGGATCTCCTTGGCGACCTTCATGCGCGAGATGCCCTTTTGCGTGTCGCCGCGCTTGATTTCGTGGCCCCCGAGGTCCACAAACTCGTCCGCAAGCTCCTTGTTGGCTGGGTTCTTGGCAGGGTGGCGCTCCTTGATCGTTTGGACCCGAGACTTGACGTCGGGCTCCTCTGACGTGGTGGAGCTGAAGCTTCGTGCGCGGGTTTTCGCCGGCGGACTCGCGCCACGCACCGCACTGGCCTTCTTCTTCTTCTTGGTGCTCGCAAGCTGCCGGCGGCGGAGCTTCTCCGCGTCGTCCTGGAGCTTCTGCTGCCACTGCGGCTCCAGCCCCAGCGACTGCTGCAGCTCCTCCATCGCGTCGTCCACATTCACCTTTGTCATGCGCCACGACATGCAGTGAGCTTCGAGCACTTGATACGATTCGTGCGAGCAGCCCAGACGCGCACCTTCCCATCGACTTGCGAGTGACGGAGCGCCTTGATCGACCGCATGCGTGCCTCGATCGGATCCTGACAAGTCGGAGACCGGGACGAGTTAGCTCGCTCTGTATGGTGGTGAGGCTCGCCGCTTGGGGGCGGGCGGACCTTGGGCAGCTGGATGTGCGCGGCCTCGCACTTGGCGACGAGCTCGGCGAGCACGCGCTGCGCCTGACGGAGGTTCATCGTGTCGGAGAGAAGAGAATGCCTGTCCACCAGTTGGAGGCAGCCGACTCGAGCGTGCATGATGAACGAGAACGAGCAGCGGGCTCAACTGTCGTATAGTAGGAGCGAAAACCAGACGCCACCGTTGGTTCGTGTTGCACCGTTACCCTCCAAAAAAGCATTCCCGTCGCCCTACTTCTCGTCGCTGTACTCGCGCAGAGCGACCTCGAGCCCGCCGCGCAGGATTTCGTCGATCTTGGCCGCGGACGATGGGCCCACGTGGTCGAGCTGTTTGGCCTGCGCGCCCGAGGTGATCGGGAAGAGCGTATGACGTAGCTGGTTGGCCGCGCGCAGGCGGGCCGTGCCGCGCTGTGTGTGGCCGCTCTGCAGCTCGAATTCCCCAAGCTCCCCGAGCTGGTCCACGAGCGCCTGGTTCTCCTTGCACGCGGCCGGCTCAGCGCGCACCTGCTCCTTGATCGGCACGTTCTTCTTCGTCTTGGTCTTGGACTTGGCCTCCTGTTGAATGGGCGTCGCTGCCGCTGCCGGCGTCTTCGCGCGCTTTGCCTTGGGGCTGATGACATCACTCTCGCCCCCAACAGCAGCAGCAGCAGCAGCAGCATTCGTTTTGCTCCCCGCCGCTCTCTTCTTCCGCGCACCAGAAGTGGTCGGCGCAGAGGCAAACCTCCCCGCCAGCCGTGCCAGCGCCTCGTCCACCTGCATCCGGCCCTGCCCAAGAGAGCACGACGGAGGCCCAGCACTCAGCCCAGCCCATTCGCACCCACCGACCACGAAGTCAAGCCCACCATCTCGTGCTTCCTGACGCTCTTCATCGCCGCTAGCACCGCGTCCAGCGCGTCCCACGGGTCCTGAAGCGCACCGAACCAACGCAGCAAAGGTTACCAGACGGCGCGGCTGATGCTCCCTCCACGATGCACGATGGCATTCCGCACCACCGGCAGCACGACGCCCGTCTCCTCGCACTTGACCACCAGGTCCGACAGCACCGCCTCCGCCTGCTTGCCCTGCATCACCTCCGCTCCTCAATCAGTCAACCAGTCTGAAGCTTCGCTTGCTCGTTCGATCGCAGCCAATGCGGCAGTGGCGCAGGCCCCAATGGTAGGAGCTCCAACCGTCACTTCAACAAGAGAACATCTCATTGACACGCGCGACCAAAGTGCGGAACCGAACTTAAAATCAACACTAAGTGCGCATTAAGTACCGTTTTTGAAAAATCAAAAAGGTCCCCGCCAGAGAGTGCGCGAGGGAGGCTTTCTACCCGCCATTTGGCGCCAAATCCCGAGTGGACGCGCCACTTTCGAAGCTCCGCGCTAGGTGCAGGCTTTGCCGCTCGGTTACCGCCGCTAGGACGACATGGAAGCCACGAGCAGCACCGCGATGGACGCGCCGGCGCGTGGAGAGCAAGTGGTGAAGGCGGCGGCGTCGCCCGCAGCGCAGGAGACGCGCAAGGCGCCGCGGAGCGCAGCCGTTGCGGCGGAGACCAAGACGGAGACGGACAGGGAGAGCGTCGGGTCGAGCGACTCAGCGCGTGGCCAGGAGCGCGAGGAGCCCGCCGCGACGGAGGACGCGCAGGAGACAGCTGTGGCGGCCGAGTCGGGCGGTAACGCCGCGACGAGCGAGAGTAAGCCGGCGGTCGGCGCGAGCGAGACGGTGGACAGGAAGAAGGCCAAGAAGCAGACGCCGGCGGCCAAGATGCCGAGCAAGGCCAAGGTCGTGTCGGCACGCAAGACGTTCGACGTGATCCACCGCAAGCGGCTGGAGCGCGAGCCGACGCTGGCCGAGCGCGCCAAGATGAAGAGCGACAAGGCGCTCAAGAAGACGCCAGCCAAGGCGGCGCCGAGCATCAAGAAGACGCTGTCGTTCTCGGCCGTCAAGGTGCGCGGCGAGCGGTCGACGACGCTCAAGGACGACGTCAAGACGAGACGCTCGGGCTTTGGGTACACGCCGTACAAGGGCCCGCTGCCTCCGTTCTCCAACTCGCTATTCGCGCCAAAGGAGGTGCAGGCGCTCGAGCGGCTGGAGCACCGCGCCGAGAAGCCCAAGACGGCTGCGCCGGCCCCCAAGAAGCCCTTCCTGATGAAGTCGACGGGCAAGGCCGGGGGAGTCATCGGCCGCGCAACAAGCAGCGCGGGCAAGGAGAACGCGCACGTGAACACACCGGCCTCTGGCGCGGACAAGAACCGCCGCCGACTGGCCGAGACGGACAAGAAGCCCAAGGCGGCCAGCAGCGGCGCCCGCGTGTCGGTCAAGGACAAGTCGACGCTGTCGTTCCAGGCCAAGGTGCGGATGGACCGCCGCGCCACCGTCTCGAGCGCGGCCAAGGCCCGGGCGACGCAGGCGCGGCAGACCGCGCGGCAGTCGACACCCGCCGCCGCGCGTCCGACGGCCAAGAAGACAGCAGCAACTAGCTAGCGGACGACTGGCGGCGCACGCTACCGTCGTCTCGCTCTTCTTGGTGCTTCATGCATGGACTTTGCACGACATGTCGTCTTTTTTATTGATCGGGTAGGCTAGGCGCATCGCGAATATATTTGACACGTTGGTACCGATCACCGGCAAGTCTTCGTCCGCATCCTGTTGCCCTCGATAGACACGATGTTGAACATAGGACGCCACACCATGCAGCAGCAGCAGCTCGCACAGACAACGGATGCTATTGAACGATTATGCACCTAGTAGTCTGCACCGCAACATCAGAGACAATGCACTGGCGTCAGGTTCGCGAGGCGAACGCTGCGGCCCAGACCGCCCTCGCCGCCTTCTTCCTCACGGCACGCGCTGGACCTTGCGAAGCTGCTTCTCGACGAACTGGGCCACCTTGTCGCCGACCATCGCGATCCTCTTGGCATCCATGCCGCTCTTAACTTCGGCAGTTGCGTCGCGCAGCTGGCGCGCGGCGCGAGCGAACGTGATGCCACGGCCCGTGTGGCGCTTGCTCAGCTCGACCTCGGCGTAGTCCGTGAGCGCGTCCACCAGTTTCTGGTTGGCCGGCGTCTCGGCCGGTGCTGCGCGGATATCGAGGATGATCGGTGCCTCGTGCAGGTCTCGCTCTCGGTGGCCGAACTCGTCGCTCAGGCGTGGCTTTCGCTTGCCGCCGCGCAACTTGCGCGCGTCAGAGCCTTCCTCATCGCGCTGGGGCTCGCCATCTTCCTCCATTTCCTCATCTTGCTCGTAAGCCTCACCCTCCTCCTCCTCCTCCTCTTCCTCGAAGTCCTCGTCACTGTCGGCGTGGCCGTGGTCGAGGATCTGGTCGATCTTGGCCGCCACTAGGTCGCCCACCATGGCGATTTGCTTGGCGTCAAAGCCCGACGTGATCTCATGCTCTGAGAGGCAGATCTCCTTGGCCGCGCGCAGGTGCGAGATGCCCTTGCCGCGGTGCCCAGAGTGCAGGTGGCTGTCGCCGTAGTCGGTCAGCGCGCTCACGATCTTCTGGTTGGCCGGGTTCTTTGCCTCGTGCGTGCGCAAATATTCGACGATGGGTGCCGGCGAACCGCTCCGGCGGTGCGGACTGCCAGAGTCGCGGATGATCTTGCCGTGCTCCAGGATCTGCTCCACCTTGTCACCGATGACATCGCCGACCAACGGGACGAGCTTCCGCGCGTCCAGCTCCGACCGGATGGGCGACTCGGCATTGATGATCTCCTTGGCCGCGCGCAGGTGCGTGACGCCCTTGCCGGAGTTGCCGAAGTACAGCTCGTGCTCGCCAAAGTTGGCCAGCGCGTCCACGATCTTCTGGTTCTCCTTGCACATGGCAGGCGTGTCCCGCACGTCCGAGACGAGCTGTGGCGGCTGGTGCATCGACTGGTCGCTCACGTTTGTCTCGGACGACTCGTCTTGGATCTGACCCGTGCGGAGAATGTCCTCCACCTGCTTGGCCATCTTGTTGCCCACGTAGTCCACCGACAGCGCATCCGAGCCCGACTTGATCGCATCGCTGTAGTCGCGGATGTACTTGGCCGCGCGCAGGTGAGTCGAGCCCTTACCAGTGTGTCCGCGGTTCAGCTGCTGCTCGCCGTAGGTCAGGAAGGCGTCGACCAGCTGCTGGTTCTCCGGGTTGGCGGCCGGCCGCTCGCGGATCTCCTGCGCCAGCGGCGCCTGCGACTGGTCCGCGATCGATTCCTCGGCCAGGTCGGAGGTCTCGCCCTGCTCGCTTGTGCGCAACTTCTTCTGCGCGTCCTCCTCATCGCTGGGCTCGCCGTTCTGCTTGCGCTTCGTGCCCGTTTCGTTCGTGTACTTCTTGGTGAGGCTTTCCATCGCACGCTGTCACATCGATCAACACATTGGTGTGAGCCTCCATGCTCCCTCGACCGACGTGACCCAGTAGCAGTCGCACGCACCTTCTTGTCGCCTTTCGCCTCGCTCAGCGCCGCCGCGATGTCGCTCATCTGCGTGAACTGGTCCTGTCACCGTTCGTCCCAGAGTGATACTCGAGTCAGCCACGTCGGCGAATGCTTTCGCCGGCGCTGGTCGTCGGCAGACGCACACTCGGAAGTGGCAGCGAGGCGCGCTTGCACGAGTCCACCAGCGCGCGGATCGTCTTCATCGTCTCGGGGTCCTCCATGCTCGTCGTCGGTCGCTGGCTCCGTGTCGGTCGTCGCTGGTTCGCTCGTTCGCTGTCGAGTTCTCAACTGGCCGCCGATCGTGGCACCGCGACGACGAGACCGCGCCAACGGTCTCTTTGCCGCCCTCTCCTCGTCGCTCGCCTGCCATACTCTAGCCGAGTTTGAACAGGCATCAAACTGCCGCATGCGTCGCCCGGGACAGGGTCCTCGTTCTCACTGTTGCGACAACGACGCAGCCACCACTGCTTGAACTTCGAACTTCCCCACGGCCGCGCGCCGTCGACGGCGAGCCGTCAGCGCTGCTGCAATGGTCCGTGAACATGGCGACGGACACCTCGTGCTCCATGAGTCACCTGCAATGTCCCGGACAGTGCCGACGAGCCGATCGATGGCTTCACTGGCGCAATGTGGCGCGGATGGGCGGAACTGTCACGCCGCGACTCGTTCGGCGGCCTCTTGAAGGTGGACGTCCATACATCCCCCGCGGATACCTGATCGGATCATGCATCAAGCCATCAAGATCGTTGGACGTCTTGGATCGCCTTGCAGTCTCATCAGGACGCTCCTCTTTCATGCAGCCATCGCGCCAAGCCCACGACGCATCATCGGCGCTGCGTGGGAAGTCGCAACACTCATCTCGTTTTCAGAACCCACGGGACGGACGCACATCGAAACGCCGCGTGACGTTTTGTTTTCAACCAATGGGAGCGCTCCAGAGGGCGACGTGGACCCGTTTGACGGCTCTGATTGGCGAATTCCTCCCCGCTCCAGCCAATCATCACGCCCTCCTCAAATCCTCACGGACTTTGCCCGATTGCACAGCCGCACATGGGCATCGTCATCCCCATCACCGTACGTCCTTCCTTCTCTTCGAAGAAGGTCCTGCTTGGCGCTCCATGGGGCGTCGCACCCCCTTCTTCCCCTTCTTCCCGGTCGCGATGTAACCCGCCGCACTATCGCTCGGCACTCTGGAATCCCCAGCAAGAGACGCACCGCCGTTGTCGAGAGCGATGGCCACGAACGCCGGCGACCGGTCGGCGCTGCCGCTGCTGCGAAGCGACCTCGGCGTCCAGTCTTCAAGCTCATGGGGGAGCGCGGCCACTACTGTCACGGACGCGGTGCGCGCTGACCGATTCCGGGTCCGCACGCTCGGCGCGATCATCGGCTGGATCGCCGTCGGCAGCGCCGTGAGCATGCTGGGAGGCCTCGCACCGGCCGCGGTGCAGGTGCAGCCGACGGTCGAGGACTTCACGCACGGCGGGCTGGCGCAGCACGCAGTGGAGCACGAGCTGGACCTGCTGGCCGCGTGCTCGTCCACGGGCAAGGCGGCGCCGGACGAGGTGCCGCCGTACAAGGGCAAGGGCTGGATGCTGGGCGGGCCGGACCCGGAGGTCGTGTTGACGTCGCTGCCCGAGGTGTCGTCGCTGGACGAGCTGCCCGAGCACTGGGACTGGCGGGACTTCAACGGCACGGGCATCGGGCTCACGACGAGCGTACTGAACCAGATGTCGCCCAAGACGTGCGGCTCGTGCTGGGCGTTCGCGACCGTCAGCTCGCTCTCGGACCGCCTCCGCATCGCGCAGTACAAGAAGTACGGCAAGATCGGCTCCGAGGTCGTGCTGTCGCCGCAGGTGCTGCTGGACTGCGGCATGCGGTCGTTCGGGTCGTGCCACGGCGGCGACCCGCGGTTCGCGCACAAGTGGATCCACGAGAACGGCATCGTCGACTGGACGTGCAACCCGTACATCGCGTCGCACCCGTCGTGGATGGGCGGCGGTGACTGCGCCGCGACGCAGTGCCACACGTGCAAGCTGGATGGCTCGTGCCACGTGGTGGAGAACCCGCGCAAGTACCGCATCAGCGAGTACGGCACGCTCAACTTCACCAACTCGCTCGAGTTTCAGCTGCAGGCCATGAACGAGATCTACCACCGCGGCCCGATCGTCGTGAGCATGTACTCGCTCACGCCCGAGTACCGCAACCACCAGGGCGGCTACATCCTGCGCGACTCGAACAAGTACCCGGGCACGACCCATGTTGTGAGCCTTGTGGGCTGGGGCACTGACCGCGAGTCGGGCGTCAAATACTGGGTCGTGCGCAACTCGGACGGCACCAACTGGGGCGACGACGGCTTCTTCCTCGCCGAGCGCGGCGTCAACATCTACAACATCGAGACCCACGCCGCATGGGCCGTGCCGATCGTCTAGAGCCGCCTCGAAGGTCCGGTTGTGACCATGACTGTCAATGTGTGAAGCTCAAAAATGAACAAAAGGATACACTTTCGGCTCAGATTGAGGTGCCTCTCGTATCAGATTTGACAAGATCTGATTCGGTCCAGCAGATTTTGCGCCTTGAAATCGTGTCACTTTGCGGATTTTGCAGGCGAATACGATTTTCAACTTCGAGTAACCGGGGTACGTTTCTGAGGAGGATCTGATGCATTTATTGTATGAGACATGCAATTAGACTTGATTTTCGGTCCCCAAACTAATATGGTGCATAAAACGTGCCGAAATGGCCAATTTCCTATTCTTGCTGGATGCCTATGGCGGTGCAAAAAAGGCCACAATAATTGCGCAACTCTGTACAAAATATCTTAATTAAGTAGTAGATTATTTACATTCGAAAAACCTATAAAGTTAGCCCGATAATATCATAGATATTAAAGCTGACTTTCTAATATAACCCTTTATAATTAGATATTGCAGACGGTTTGTGAAAACGTGGAATCTAGTTTAATAATCTTGTATCAAATCATACAGGTTCGATTCCTGGAGAATCGATTTTCCCGGCAAACACAAAATAAGGTGGATTTTTGCTGGACGATCTGCTGATTCTCAAAGCACGGTGATTGTTACCCGGCATACAAAGCGCAAGGTGTCGCCCCTTGCAGAAGTTACACTGACGTAACCTCTGCTCAGAGTTGCTATACATCCCACAGGCTTGATGGCCATGACGCGGGCGATGCTGCGGTGGCGCTCGGCGCGCGCCGGCGGCCAGCAACGAGCCCTGTCGGTGCTCTCGGGGATCTCGGAGGACCTCCTCATCAGGTGCGCGCGTTTGTCCTCGTCCTCTGCGTGTTGCGTGTCGCCGACAGACGTCTGGTTCTAATGCGCCTCAGCACGAGCATCGGACACCAGATCGGCGGCGCATCGCACGAGCAGCTCGTCGACAGTCTCGTCAGCACCAATGTGGTGGGCGCCGGGTCGAGACTGGAGCAGGCGCTGCGACTCGTGGACCGGCGCGACTTCGTTCCGCCGGCGTACCGGGAGAACCAGCAGGACGCGTACGCGAACCGGCCGCTCAAGATCGGCGTGGTGGCGACCATCTCGACGCCGCAGCAACACGCGCAGGTGCTGGCGCTGCTCGAGCCGCACTTGCAGCCGGGTATGCGCGCAGTGGACGTCGGCTGTGGCTCTGGCATCCTCGTGGCGGCCATGGCGCGGCTGGTCGGCCGTGAAGGCTCCGTCACGGGCATCGACATTGTGCCGGAGCTCGTCGCGTTCTCGCGCGAGAACCTGAAGCACAGTCTGCGCGGTGATGGCGCGTTGCTGGCGGCCACGTCGATCATTCAAAGCGACGGTAAGGCGACCAAGGCGCTCGGGCTGGAGGCGGCGGGAGGGGGAGAGCAGTTCGACTGCCTCCACGTGGGCGTCGCAGTGGAGACCAAGGCCGAAGCCGAGCAGTTCCTCGACTTCCTCAAGCCTGGTGGCGGACTACTCATCCCGCTGGGGTTTGCCAACGCCGAGCAGAAGCTCGTCAAGGTATTCATCTCGCTGTTGTGCTTGCTTGTCTCTCAGCCTTTTGACTCCTCCCTCCTCGCCAATTGCAGATGACCAAGCATGCGGACGGGTCAGTGGACAAGGTAGACGTGATGAGCGTGCTCTGTCAGCCCATGCTGGACAGCGCGCCTGTGGAGGTTGTGAAGGAAACGCGTATTGAGAAGCTCGCGCGCCTGGAGAAGGCGCTGGCAGACTGGCGGGACACGTTCGAGCGCGAGCAAGGGCGAAAGCCGACGCGCACAGACATGACGCAGCACCCGGAGGCGCGCGAGCTGTTCCAGCAGTTTGCTGCGCTTCGCAAGTGAGATGTTGATGCGTGGCTGCAATCGGACTTTGCCTCTTATTAGAAGGCGCGCGTTATGCTAGCTAGGCCATGGCCTGGGCCGCCTTGGTCTTGGCGAGCAGCTGCTCCGCGTGCGCGATCTGGTCGGCGATGTGCTGGCGCTGCGTGGTGCTCTCGAACTTGGCTGGGTTCTGCGGCGACACGAAGGCCGGCAGCGGAGCCACAACGGTGTCTCCGTCCGCGCCGTTGAAGCGCACAATCGACTGGCGCTTGCGCTCCGAGTTGACCACGCGGTGCTGTGTTCGCCACGCACGCATCCGTCAGCATCCACACTGCTGCCAGCGCTCATCGACTGCGACTTGTCCTACCTCCGTCGCGACCAACACGCCGTTGGTCCATCGCTCGAGCATGTCGCCGATCATGACGAAGAGTCTGCCAGACGAAGCGACAGATGAGGAAACGTGTCTGTCAGCAAGGACTGGCCACCGGGACTTGGCAGTGCACCGGGAGCGCACCTGTCGTCGCAGACGGGTGCCTCAACCCACTCGCCCTGGCGGTTGAGCAGGTGCAGGCCCTCGCCGTTCTGGTGGATGAGCGTGAAGCACTCAAAGTCCGTGTGCGAGGCGATCCCCACCGTCGAGTTCTTGACCGGCGCGTCCGTCTCCGGGTACGTGAGCAGCCGCATGAACGCCTCCGCCTCCTCCGACACGTGCTTCTACTCAGACAGAGAACGCAACCCTGTTATTAGCAGCCTGTTCGAGAGCAACCAGAGCGATGACTCTAGACGGCTGTGACGCACCGAGAAGGTGTCGGCAGGCAGGTCAAACATCTCTGCGAAGCTCTGGAAGAGCACGTTCGAGAGCTTCGTGGTGGCTTCGTACAGCCCGTACACGTCCTGCTGGAAGCCCGGGACCTCGGCGGGCCACGTGTTGGGCCCGAGGCTCGAGCCGTCCTTGATATAGGACGCAGGCAGCTCGCGCGCGAGGTCGAAGCCCTCCAGGTGGGACATCACGTCCGGTTGGTACTGCCAGTCGAAGCGTTAGGGTCACGTCCGTCTCCCGCGTCCGTCTCAAGCACAAGACACACGCACCGACGGCTCCTCGAACATGGGCGTCCACCCGCGGTTGTTGGGCGTCTTCTTGCAGTGGTACTTGTGCTTGACGGCGTCGGGCAGCGCCAGGAACTCGTCCGTGCGGCGGTACGCGGCGTCCAGCAGCGGCGCGGGCAGCACGCCGGCCACGGGCACCGTGAAGAACCCGTGTGTGACGCACGAGTCCCGCATCTCGCGCAGCACCTGCGCCTTGCGCGCCACCGCGGCCTCGGGCTGCTTGTCCGCGTTCACCAGCGGCGAGACGTCAACGAGCGGCACGCTGTCCAGCGCCACCTTGGCCGCGCTCATGACCCGCGCGGACGTCATGGCGCGCCGTGCGACGCCAGACGACACCGAGCCCGCCAGCAGGCGGCGAGCGGTCCACATGGCGGCGAGAGGAACGCGAGCAGCACGCGCAGGTCTCGCTAGTGCGCACGCAGACGCCTGTCAGGGTCAAAGCTTAGATAGGGGATCCCATTGAGTCGATTCGAATGAAAGGAAATCGGTAACAAAACTGGCGAATCGCAAAAAAAACTTTCCGAATCGGTACAGATTTGGGCCTCGGTCGTTAATGCGTCATTAAATTCCTATACTTAAGCGCGGGTAAGGGTGCTTGAGCACCCCAAATTGATTTTTTTGCGATAAATGAAAAATACCACAACAGGATAGCTTCCGAAAATGTTTGAATTTTCAAAAACATCGTCAGTGGTTGAATATGGGGATGAAGTAGGGATATGGTGTGGCATTATGAAGTAAGATGTTTCATCAGTTTAGTAGAATATTTCGGATATGTCACTTCCGGATTAAATTTTGCAGCGACCAAGGACTCATGTCTGAAAACCAAGATACCACAACAAAGAGGGCAATTTTGCCATTTTTTTAGATCCAACAGTGAATATTAGTCTCGTTTTAGCACGGGAAACTCTTCGTTCGAAAACGACACATCGTTTCTTGCGGAAACAACCAGTTTAGTAGAGAAAAGTGTATGAAAATTTGTATGGACTTTCATTTGTGATGGGCAACAGCAAAACACCTGTCAAAATTAGTGTTATGAGATTATACATTGTTATTAAGAGGTTATTATTATATGTGGCCATACAGTCCGGCTCCATTGCCCTGATCTGACTTTGGCTGCTGTTGCTCAGTTGGAAACGCACCTGTCATTGACGTGACAGACCGAGGCTCAAATCTCTCCGCAGCCCGTGAAAAGTTAAGTTGTCAGGTGGCAAAATCTTGGTGCCGGGGTTCCAAGACAGTAGGTGCACCTACTGACGTCCCCTTCATGTATTTCTCTTCAATGCACACATCTATAGCTCACTGCTTGCCGCTCACTCAAACCACAGCCTCTTCCACGGACGGGTTAGCGCGCTTCGCTGAGCGCGGTGCCATTGTTGTTGCTGGCGCCTGCTTGCGCTTCAACTTGGCGCTCTGGTTAGCAATTGTGTCAAGCAGCTCTTTGGTCAAAAGGCGGCCTGCCACCGTCGATGTCGTCCGCTGACGGCCTTTCTTTCTCGGTGGCGGCAGCACTAAGATGCTGGATTGGACGGTCTCCTTTACCTTCAAGCATTCAACTACCTTAACGTCTCGTGGCGAGCCGTTCCGTGAAAAGTTGGCGAGGCATTCGGTCATCTGCACAAGGGAAGGTGGGTAGATCCCACATGCACTAAACCCGGCCACGATGTTGTCGCCAAAGTTGCAGCTCTGCCATGCGAGGCTAACTAGCCGAAGCGCGTTCGCTTTGTCGATGTTGAATGCCCCTGTGTCGCCTTGGAACTCGTCGATCAGACGGCGAAGGCGGCCCTTGAACGATCCAAACACCGCAACATCAAGCGGCTGGAATAAATGAGTTGAATTGGCCGGCAAGCACACCATCTTGATGCCGAGTCTGGCCGCGGATTCGACCGCTCCAAGTGAATAATGCGAGCTGCACCCGTCCATCGCCAAAATGATCGGGCGCTGCACCGAGGCCGGGATGGACCCCGAGAAGAAGCTGAGCCATTGGCAAAAGAGATTCATGTTCATAAACCCCGATTCAGTTGTCGTGATAGCTGTGTCGGGGAGATCACATGTGTCCAGCACGTTGAGCCGCACTGTCTTCCGGGCATGATGAACAGCGGTGGGATGACAGTGCCGCCAGCGCTTCCGCAAGCGACGACGGTAAGATGAAAGTTGGTAGTCGCGTCCGTGGTCCACACGTTCCTGGACCCGGCCAGCGCTAACACCTTCTTGCTCTTCTTCCTTGCTTCAAACGCAGTCTCGTCCATGTTGTAGATGCGGTCGCTGCAGAGGCGTTCCTCAACGACCAGCTTCGCCATCGGGTTGAACAACTGGTGAACATCAGTGGCGTCGACGCAGTTCCGTGCCTTCGTCAGCGACTGGGATACGCGGGTGCTCAGTCCAGGGTGCCGTCCAAGGAATCGGTCGTACCATCCAGCGCCGACGGATGAGCCGAGGAGCTCAGCGACAGCTCGCGCCTTCCTGATGACCTCTTGCCGGCCGACAGGGAAGCCAACTATCTGACGCCTGGTGATCCACTCGTACAGGTTCAGCTCTGCCTCGTGCGGAAGCACAGGCTTCGACCCACGTCGTTTCTGCTCTCGCAGCTGCCCACTTGAGGCCGCAGCAACCCACTTGCGTAGCGTGCTGTACGGAATGCCATGCGCTGCGCAGATGTAAGCGGTCTTCTTCCCACTTAGCACCTCGCCGACTGCGTGGCCGAGCCTCCCGTCCTTGTAGTTGGCTCGTGTTCCCGCCATTTCGGCGACTGCGCGACCTTAGGCAACGCGGACCAGTCAATATTAAATTCAAGTCTGACAGGTTCAAGTTAATTGCCGAGCGACGGATATTTTGGCCAATAGCAGTCGTTTACTTTGTTTTGAACCATGCTATTGGTTGAAATAAATTCTACTGAACTGATTCGATTCTACTAAACTGGTGAAACACCTTATCCTATATATTGCAGCTATTTCGGAGACACCCCATTGCTAAAAAAGGTGTACGGGTGTCAGCGTCATTTTAATCGTCGTTTTATACTAAAACCGCGTAATATCGCTGCTTTCTGGCGCCAATTCTGCCAGTTGACAAGCTATCGCCTCCAAATAACCTCGCACAAATCGACAAAAGGAAGCGAATACGGTTATAAAAATAAGATATTAGCCTAATAACCTGCATTTAAGGTTTAATTTCCCTCCTGTGTCAAAATGTGGAACGCCTCGCCCGTCAAGTAAATGAGCTCGTCGCATGCGTAATTGCGCGGGAGATGACGGGCGCGGCGAAGCTTCTCCTTGCCCATGTGCGGCCTCGTGTAGGTGTTCGAATTGAAGCACCCGATAATGCACTCCATTACGTGCTGTAAGGATAAAAACGTGTCGTTCAACTTGACCGCCGAGAGACCAGCAAACGCCTTCATTTTGCACGCGATCAGCTCCTCGACCGTGGCTGGCGCGTGCTCGTGCTGAAGCGCTTGAATCGCGCAGAAAAATATGAGGTCGAGCACGTTCAGATCAGGGCTATTCGGGGGCTGAGTCTCCAGCTTGATATTCCAGCCCCCTTCGTTGCATGCAGCGGGGGTGGCTGGGTCGTTCGCCTTGACGTGGGTGCGGGCGCCATCCTGCTGGATCACCAACTCTCGAGACTGGTAAGAAGTCGGCACCTTCGCCTTGATCGCCGGGATGACGTTGTTCAGCATCATCCGGCGGTGCTCTTCACGGTCAATTGTCACGTTCTTGAGCTCAAGGGTGCCCGCCGGCCTGTTCTTGGACGTGCGCTGCGCCTCGGCCGCGGTGACGAATGGCCAGACTCCGAGCTTGCCGTCAAAGATCACCACGCCTTCCTCAATGATAGGACGCATGACGGCCGCAATAAACATGACCTTGACGATGAATCTCTTGGACTTGACGGTACGGTGCGGGAGCTCTTCATCTGCGGCCGAGTAGTAGCTCTGTTCTCCTCGTGTAAGATAGAACCACTTCTCGTCGGTGTGAATTCTACCGTCAAACGAACCGAACGCGTACGTATCGTTGTCCACGAACGAGAGACAGAAGTCCAAACGCTGGAGCTTGTTACCCTCTGTGAGCAAGGGCTTGACGGCGCTCGATTGCCGCTTGATCTCGCCCGTTGCCAAGGCGCGCTGAACCGACGACTTGGACACGCCGAGTGCGGCAGACAAGCTGCGCATGTTACCGCGCTGGCGGAGGGGCACACTGCGAATGCGAGCTGCGAGCTCGAGGTTGGACTTCTCGCGCCCGCAGCGCTCCCGGCCGTTGACGCCGACATCCGGCAGCACATTCTCCTTCTCGAGGCCGTCCACCGCCGCCTTCCACAGGCGGCTGACGGTCTTGGTGCTGCAGCTGAACTGGGCAGCCACCTTGGCGATCGTCCCGCGCTTCAACTTGCGGTTGGACGACGCCTCGAGCAACGCACCAACGATGCCTCGCCACTCTGCAGCCGTGAGATCGCCGCGCTGCGAGGGTGGCTCCACCATCCGTCAAAACAACAACTTTTTTTGGTTGGCATTCAAGTCCCCGTCGCTCGGCACAATATAACCTTGTTGATGGGATTATTTGATTCATTGCATCACCGCATGATTGGACGAATTTGATCTTTTTGAGCCAATAAGATTGGACAGAATTGCATATTATCCAATGAAATCGCTAATTCTGAATCGGACAGTTTTTTTTTTAATCCAAAGCTGTTTTCAATTGGACAGTTTTTTTTTATCCGGAGGGAGTAATTATGTAATGTGTATGGTATTATTTATTATAGGTTATGCAAAGATAGTGTCGGCTTGTCGGCAGGTTTGTCTGTAACTACCGTCTTCCCCCGCACTTTACTCCTAAGCGTTCAATTACAATACAACGCCCATAGCGACTAGGCGTTGTGCTATGAACAAAGTTAAAATGTTTTAATGTTGGTGTCTATACCAGGGTTTTATTCTGGTGCAGTGGTGTGGGCCCGACCCTCCCGCGCACCTGACCAGGGTTCAAGCCCCCTCTGTGCAGTTCACGTAAAATGTGTAACGGGTCGGACTTTCTTTCTTTATTAGGTGGCTGTGATGAATACGGAGGTTTTGCAACAAAAAAAACAACATTTGTCGCATTTCCTTTTTGTTCTGATAGTGTTCCCAAGAGAGTCTTTCTTTTAAGGCATATATTTGTAACTATTGAAAAAAGTCTAAACATGATACCCATCGACCTTTACCGCAAAGTACGAACCGGCACGAACAAGACACACGGTCTTGGTGGGGTTTTCGACTGTGTACGTGAAGGTGGAGAGTAGCTTGCCCTCTGCATCGACTGTCTTGACCTCAATGTCCCAGCAGTGCAACTTCGATGCTGCGTAGATCTCCAGCTCTTCTGGCGCTCTCTCGCCCAGGCGAATAGCATCCAAATAGACAGAGTCCAGCAGTCCATCTAAGTCACTGAGTGATTGCATGTAGTCAGTCAGCGTCAACACATAATCCCCCACCGGCGTTCCCAGACCGTGCAGCAGGCAGTGGAACAAGCTTGAGCGCTCGTCATCTGGGAGGTACCACGACGGCGCCGCGATGATGAGCTGCTCACGGTCGGCAGCTTCGGTGAGGAGGTGCTGATACGCAGCCAGCCAACTCGCTTCGTCGAGATCCGGGTGCAGTAGCGCTTTGAGGGGAGGGTGGAGCTCCTCGGCGTCGAACTTCTCCTTGGAGATGAGTCCGCAAAGCTTGAACGCTCTTTGGATGTCGGTGTCGGACTTGGAGGTCATCCAGTCGAGCGTCCACTCCGCGACGTTATAGTATCGGGGCACCTTGGGGTTCCCAGCCGCTGTCTGGAGGAGAGGGTCGACCAGGGCCTTCGCGATGTAGCTGTCGTACTTGGTCCGGTAGTAGGCTTGGAAGCTTCGGTTGATGGCAACGTCTAGTGGCTGGAGTAGGCTCGTGAGGTTCGGCGGGACAAGAAGCACAAACACGTTGAACCGCTGCAGGCGCTTCGACTCCTCCAGCTTCACATGGCACGCATATGAGTCGATGAGGTAGAGGACAGGCTCTCTGTAGAGCTGGGTCTCCCTGCGGCTGCACACCACCGTCTTGGCATGGATGATGAGGATGTCTTCACTCCACATGCCCGTCTGGTTCACGTCGACGAGTATCCCCGGCGGGCACGCTGGTTTGTTCTTGAGCTTGGAGAAGAGCACGTGGGGTTGCAGGAACTTGCCCTCTACGGTGATCGTAAACGTCGCAGTGAATCGCTTGTGGCTCGACCCACCCTTCCGCAGAAGCACCTCCCTTGACCCTCGAGTTGTGATCGTGGACTTCGGCTCTATCTCGAAGTACCGTGGCACTTGGTCCATGTTGATGATATTTCGGGGCTCGATGGTGTACCCCGCGATCAGCTGCTGGGCGTGCTGGATAAACTTGCGGCACGTCTCTGCTTCGACGACGGGCAGCGTACGCGTAGTTGTCTGGCAACGCGACACCAAGTTCTTTCGGGTCTTAAAGCGCACCAACCAGCCTGTCGACGCCTCGAACCCGGCTGCAGCGTTGCCATGGAGCTCGCGGTAGATGTTTAAAGCTTGCAAGCGCATGTAGGAGTCCATGACCCGGAGGCCTTTGCTGTTGCGGTCCTGCACCCACGCATGCAGGCGGGCCTCGACATCTTCATGCACCGCCTTGCGACTTCCACCACCAAGACGGCGAGCCGATCTCGTCGAGACGCGTGAGTTCTTCACAGCCTCCTGAAGCTTGGCTCGATTCTCCCATCACCCCGTATGGTGCCTGTAGCGATCCCAGTCTTGACGTTCAGTGCGTGGA
>JAADYF010000436.1:0-21490 GCA_023338175.1 Phytopythium delawarense
GCGCAGCCTCCGAGCAGGGTTGTTGGAGCACCCCACGTAAGAGGCGCGCCAGCGGTGCAGGGTGAGGCGCACGGGCGTCAGGAGGTACACGAAGTCCATGGCAGGCTTGGCAGGCGGCGGGCGTCACACCGCCATCGGTCGAGCTGACAGGACGCGGTTTGAGGGCTCACAGTATGATTGGTTGGACCGCTGCATGATGCGGCGGTCCGGGCCCTGTGCGGATTGCCGACCGCGCACTTGCGATCCCACCTGAATACGCGACCCAGTGCTGTTGTGAAAGGCTTTCGGAGGTCCCTGGCTTGACACTTGGCGAGCAGAGAGGAGCCGGCCTCTGCTTCGCGGTTTCTGTTGACGTGAACGGGTTCCCGCTGCTCTCGCCAAGTGCATGCCGCTGCCTCCGTCTGGAAGTGCAACACCATCGGAGCTCACTTGGAGGCGGCATGCTCCTTGTGTGTGCGTTGTTCAACATGCACATGCATGGGCGTTGAAGCCGGCGGCAGCCTCACCAATCGCCACAAATACCAACAATACGACCCAAGAGCACGCCAATTCATAGGATACGTGTCACGCTCTTATTCACACTCTCAAAACCGGTACAAAACCGGTTTCGAGCCGTCATTGCGCGCATATCTTGTGTCGCAGTTCCGGATCCCGACGCGGAAATGGAGGGCTTGACGTGGCTGCTGGCGCTCGCGCTGGGCCTGGCGGGCGCGCTGTACGTGTACTGGCAGCAGGTCGAGGCGGCGCGCAAGAAGGCCGAGGCGGCCGAGCTGCAGGCGCGCAAGGAGGCGCTGGCACGGGAGCAACTCGCGGCCAAGAAGAGCAAGAGCAGGCCCAAGAAGGTGGACATCACGGCCGAGCTCAAGCGCAAGAAGCAGGCGCAGGAGAGCGACGATCCGAGCAAGGAGCACGCGAGCTTCCTGCACGCGCTCAAGGGCCACAAGTTCGCGCTCACGGCCGCGGCCTACAGCCCCAACGACCGCTTCATCGCCACCGCCAGCACGGACCGCACCATCCGCCTGCACCTGCGCGAGTCGCTGGGAGACAAGAACGCGCGCGCGCACCAGATCAACATTGAGTACGACCACGTGACGGCCATGACGTTCAGCTCGGACGGGCGCATGCTGGTAAGCCACTCGCTTGAGCAGGGATGAAGGCGGTTGGGCCCTGCGTGACGGAAACCGGTTGGTGATGCGACAGGTCGTGGCTACGGAGGGCGGCATGGTCAAGCTGTATCGTACGTCCAAGCCGCTGGTGATGCAGCACGCTTTCTTGTGTCTGACTGAAGGTGATTGCGCCGAGCAGATAAGCTGAAGGTCAAGCCCGAGCTGGCCGCAGAGTTCCCGGTCGCCCACAAGGCGGACGTGCACTCGATCATCATGAACGACATTGGCCAGGTACGCCACCATATCCCAGTGCTGACCTTGCGGAGACCTTGGTGCTCATGATAGAAAGCAACTTGCTGTTGTTGCAGTGGGCGACGATCGTGACGTGCGCGGGCGAGGCGGACACGGACGTCAAGTTCTGGAACCTGCGCGGCGATCTGCTGCAGGTCGTCAACACGAACCAGGTGACCAACTACCACTGTGTGGCCTCCAAGGACAACCGGTACATCGCCGTGGCCGCCTACACGCCCGAGGTCAAGATCTTTGAGATCTCGCGCGAGAAGAACGGCACGTTCAAGAAGGTCAACAAGATCATGACGCTCCACGGACACCGCGTACGTCGCCGGTCACTACAAGCATCCTTGAAGTGTTGTTACAGCGGGGCCTCACTTGCTCGCTGCTCGTTTGTAGACGGGTGTGGTGGACCTGGCGTTCAACGGCTCCGAGTCAAAGCTCGTCGACCGCATCGCGACCATCTCCAAGGACGCGTCGGTCCGTCTGTGGGACATCAATGTCCGCTATACTGTCCAGGAGGACCCGAAGGTGGTGTCGACCTTCACGGCGAGCGAGCAGCGGGCGTTTCAGGGCGTCGACTACTCGCCGAACGGCAAGGTGCGTGTGGAGTCGAGTCGAGTGGTCCTGGCCGTGGCGGCCGTGATCGATGCAGCAGGAGCAGGAGAACTGACGCCATCGTGCCGGATGCTGACCAGGTGCTCGCGATGGTGCGCGACAAGGACGTGGTGTTCATCTCGGCGGCCGACAACAAGGAGTTCTTCGTCATCGAGAACGCGCTCGAGGAGCAGGTGAAGCGCGCGACGTTCTCGCCCGACGGCAGTGAGATCCTGGTCGTCGGCGCGCGCAGCAAGCACGCCAAGATCTACAAGGCCCCCTCGCTTTGAGTCGCGATGCGACCGCTGAGGGGCGGTAGCGCCTTGTGGGAGGAGCGATGAGCGATAGACAGCAACGCAGAGCTCATTCGCGTCACGGCATGTAGTGTTTATAGTGTGCTGGTGCTTGGAGCACTCTCCTGTGAACAGCGCGGAGGCGGCCAGAGCGCCCCCTCTACTATCTCCTACGCGGTCGGGCTCACTGCTTCGGGAGAATGTCGAGCAGCTTCCACTTGAGCAGGCGGCAGTTCTCGGCGAGAATGAACTTGTCGGACCGGCGCACGGCGACGGCCATGCGCTCATGCCGCGCGTGGTCGTTGTTGTCGAGCTTCCCGGCCTCCTCTTGCTGCTCCCAGCGCTTGAGCAGCGCATCGTCCTCCTCGATCGAGCCCGGGAACTGCTCGAGCATCTTCTCCAGCGTGAAGATGAGTCGGGTGAGTGTGGCCTGCTCGTTCTCGACGCTTACGACTTCGCCGTCGAGCGCGCGCTGGGCCAGTCGCTGGAACTCGTCCTCGCTCGCACACTCGATTTCCTGTATCCGCACGGCAACTAGCAGCAGCTCGTTGACCTCGTCGGCCGTGAGCTCGAACGAGTTGGACTCGTGGTCGAGTCCGTTCTCGCGCAGCAGAGCAGCTTTGGCGTCGAACAAGGGCGTCGTGGCGTCGTCCATCGGCATCCAGACGTCGATGGCGTCAAACGGATTGTCGGCCAGCACGAACCCGTAGAGCGTGAGCAGCTTGTGGTTGGACAGCGCGCCGTAGTTGATGAAGAGCTGCGACCCGGCGTTCCAGTGCTGGTGGCTCACGAGCTTGAACGCTCGCGCCTCGGCGTCGAAGAAGTGCGCCATCTCGGCCTCCGGGTCGTGGTTGAGCATGTCGAAGACCGGGACCATTGCCTTGAGCGTCTGCGCCTTGTGCTGCGCGTCGTCACTGGGCACGTCGCGCAGAGACACGAAGCGGCTCCAGATGGTGGACAGTGCCCACTTGTAGTTGTCGAGCGAAAAGTATTCGTCGAACAGGTCGAAGCTGACGCCCTCCGGCAGGTTCTCGAAGACCTCCATGAGCACCGACTCGCGCAGCCGCGCGTAGTCGCTCTCGACCTTTTGCGCCATCTGCTGCGCAATGAAGAACAGGTTGCTGCCCTCGAGCAGCGCGCGCTCGCGGTCGCCGAAGAAGAGCACGTTGTGGTAGGTGCGCGGCAGCAGCTCGATGTGGTTGGCCCACTTGGACGCGGCGCGCGCGACGAACCGCTCGTAGAGCAGCGCGAGCGCCAGCTGCTCGTCCTCGCGCTCGGGCGTCCGCTGCTGGAAGAAGGGCACGGCGTGCAGCGCGGGCGAGTCCCGCAGCGCGCGCACCGTCAGCAGCGACTCGAGCGGCACGCTGAAGACCTGCGTGTGCGGCGCGATGTCCTCGGCCACGAACACGCCGCGGTCGTCCTCTCCGCCGCCGCCCAGCTCGTACACAAAGTCCGTCGCCACCTGCACCTTGAGCGCCGCGGCCGCCCACTCGTTGTAGCCCACGAAGGCGCCGCCGTCGTCGCGCTCGCCGTCGTCCTCGTGCACCGCCATGCTTCCCGGCAGTCGGTCGGTCCTTTCTCGGTGGCGGTCCTTTCTCGGTGACGGTCCTTTCTCGTCGGATCTTGTTCGCGAGTGAGCGACCGAGCGTCGGCGTCGGCGAGGTTGCCGCGGGTACCGTGAGCGCAGGAATCATGCGGCCGGCCGCGAACAAGAGGCAGAGGACAAACAAGAAGAAGCCATTTGGGCCGCGTTGCAGGCTCCTTCTTGACTCATTCACCCTGCTTTTTGCTGGCTTTTCTGCCGCCAGATCGTGGGGTCGACTGGGTTTTTGATTGGAACCATGTGCTTTGGTGGGTTTTGAACGGAGCATGAGAGGTTATGTGTGAAAAACACACGGGGTGATTTCGCGAAGAGAGGCGACGGACTGGACTGGAGCCACGCGCTGGACTGAACCAGGACGCTGGCTTGATGCCAGGACGACGGCGCGCGGCGTGTGCTGCAAGGAGCAGCAGCAAGGGGCGTGCGCACCGCCAATGAGCACCAGTCGATGCCGAGGGCAAGCGACTCGATGGAAGCCATGGGCAGCACCGAGTTGAAGAAGACGCAAGCGCCCTTCAACCAGCTTTTCCGCCCACCAAAAAGCGTCTTTTCGCTGCACATGTCCACGACGGAAAATGTGGTCAGCGGAGTGGCTTCCCATGTGGGTTACATCATAACCTTCATGGTACCGAATCTGGCTGATTAGTGGGTCACTCCGGATCTCTGCGAACTGCTTTGGCAATCACCGATGTGGGTTACACACGACGCCCCAAGTCCCTTGAAGCCGTCCTCACTCGCGTTCACTATGGGGTACCCCGCCCGATTGCCAACATCCAGCGTCCAAAGGTAGGACGTGATAACGAGGGGCGCATTGACCGCTTCTCCGCCGAGTCTCGGCTCCTCTCAGCCCCTCCGCGCGCTCTCGGCGCCCGCTTCACCGCCCGCCGCGCGCGCCGTCGCCTCCCTGACTCGCGGTACGTGGCGCCGAGCGAGCGCGTCGCCCGGCTGGATGTTCCGCCTGGATGTTCCGCCGTCGCCGCCGCCGCTCCTCCTCCGCTCGGGGTGGGACTGCGCCGGCGCGGACGGAAGGAAGGACCATGCTTCCCGGCCATGGACGGGCGCGCGTATGCACGGCACGCGTGTCGCGACCGGCACAGCGTTGCTTACGCTACGGATGTGGGTGTTACCGTACTGTGACCAGCAGGCGGCGCTGCTGGGCGAAGTCATTCGCGTCGCGCCGCCCTCGAGGAGAGAGGAACCCCGCGCGACTGGCTCCTGCGTGCATGCCGCTGCCGATGCAGCAGGTCCACGCGTCGCCGCCGCCCGCGCGCGCCGCGGACGAGAAGGACACGCCCTGCTCCGTCAAGACGGAGGTCGCGTACGTGGCGCCGCGCTCGCTTGCTGTGGACCTGCGCATCTGGACTCTGAGCACGCGTCGCTTGTGTGTTCGATCGCCAGTCGGCTGCAGGAACTCACGCTCAAGCAGACGTCGCGAGGCTCCCCGAAGCGCAGGCTCCGCTTCGCGCTCGACGACGAGTACGCTTACAAGCACCGCATGAGCACCGATGGCGTCACCGACGGGGAGATCACAGAACTGCGAGCGACGTCGGCGCCGGCGGGCGTCGTACCACCGCCCGGGGACAGGAAGCGCAGCAATAGCAGACAGCTCGAGGTGGCGGCCTGCATGCTGAAGCGGAAAACGAGCGAGCTGGTCAAGGTGGAAGGCTCATTGTCAGTCGAGGAGGAACTGGAGGAGGGTGGCACCGTGACGACACGCGCGGTGGGATCGGTAGGCCTTTATGGACCACGTACGTTCGAGATGGGACAGCCGCTCTAACATCATGCCGTGGCTCTTTTTGACCAGGTTGATTGCGAGCTAGCGCTCAAGAGCAAGGGACTGGTGCTCCAGTCAGCTCCAGGCGACAGCCGTGAGATTGAGGTGCACGTCGACCGGATGGAGCTCGTCTACGAGCCATGGCGACACGAGCTCAAGTTCCAGTTGCGGCGCCTCCCGAGCTCCGATGGCTCGCTCGCGTCTCCCCAAGCCCCGAGGTCGTTCATTTTCCAGGCGCCGACGATCAACGAGTACAAGAAATGGGTCAACGGGATCCGCGGGTACGGTCTCACTCGCAGCACCAGCGTAGATAGTCTCACCGCCACGGAAGCGGCCGCGCCGACACCTCAGCCGCCTGCGATTGCTGGCGATCTGGCTGTCCCGAGCGACGTGCTACGCTCGACCGTCGATAGTTTTGTGTACTCGTCGCCGCCGCGAGTCAAGCACTTCATGCTCGTGCGCCACGGCCACTACATCAACGCGCACGCGCCTCACGTCCCCGACTCGGAGCAAGTGCTGTCCCAGATCGGGCAGCAGCAAGCCGCGCTTACTGGCAAGTACCTCGAGCTGCTGTACAACCGCGCACGCTCCCGCGACGACATTTCCATATACCACAGCGATATGAAGCGCGCTGTGGAGACCGCGACGATCATCAGCGGCGATTTGGGTTGCTGTTCGATGCGGTCGACATCGATGCTACGCGAGGGCTGGCCTGGTCAACCGTACTCGACTCCTCACTCCGTGACACCGGCATCCAGTGCTAGTTCTGCGGCGGCGGCAGCTGCAACCGCAGCAGCGGCCTCGAGCTCGGCCGCAGTCCATCGCCAAGACGTTGCTAGGATGGAGAAAGCGTTCGATGTGCTGATCGCGCCGGACACGACGACCTCTGACACGTGCGACGACGAGTCCTACCGAGTGATCGTGTGCCACGCCAACCTGATCCGGTTCTTCCTCTGTCGCGCTCTGGGCGTCGACCCGGTCGGGACTTGGGGCCACTTCGAAATCAACCACTGCTCCGTTACCCGGATCGACGTGTGCGAGAACCGGCCGCTCAAGGTGGTGGCCGTGAACGAGACCGGGCACCTGCCGCACTCGCTGCTCACCTCGAGCGAGGACCACCTCTAGTTCATGCAGGAAGACGTCGTAAGTGTATTCCTCTCGTCAAGTTTATGAGTGCTCGGCGACAGCGGGCACGGCAGTTGACGAGACGAACGCAGGGCTCCCGTAATGAAAAACCCACTACTTGGTTCGCTAGCTTCCCTTGTCATGCTCTACCAACGCCGTGCTAAACGGCCGAGTTGCTCACGTGGTCTGTGCCAGAGAAGAAGTTCTCATTGAGCGCGTCGAGTCGCTTGACCTGGTCAGCGGTCAGCTTGACGCTTGCGCCGTCCAGGTTCTCCTGCATCCTCGCCTCCTTGACCGACTTGGGCAGCGTGACGAAGCCTCGGGCCAGGTCCCATGCAATGAGCACTTGAGCGGGCGTGGCACCCACTTGCGCCGCGATCTCATTCAGCACCGGATCGTCGAGCCGCTTGGCGCGAGCCAACGGCGAGAATGCCTGCAGAATGATCCCGTTCGCCTCGCAGTGCTTGACGAGCGGGTCGCGCGTGAGCCACGGGTGCAGCTCGATCTGGTTCACCGCAGGCTTGACGCGCCACGTCTGCGCGAGCTTGGCGAGGTGCGGCTCGCCGAAGTTGGAGACGCCAATGTCGCGCAGCACGCCCTCGGCCTGGAGGTCCTCCAGCGCGCGCCACGTGTCGGCGCGCAGCTCCGGGTCGAACGGCTGGTGCAGCAGGAAGAGGTCGATGTACCCGCAGCCGATGAGCTCGTTGCTGCTGCGTGCACCCTCGATCGCCTTGTCGTACCCCCAGTGGAATTCGCGCAGCTTGCTCGTGATGAAGATCTGCTCCCGCGGGATGCCCGAGTCGCGGACGGCACGGCCCACGTCCGCCTCGTTCTCGTACAGCCGGGCCGTGTCGATGTGCCGGTAGCCGAGCCGCAGCGCCGCCAGCACGGCCGCGTAGCACTCCCCGCCCGGCGCGCTCTTGTATACGCCGAGCCCGACCGCGGGCATCTCGGCGCCGCTGGGGAGCTTCACGCCCGGTACGTGCGCAGCCATCGCTCACTTGTCTTGCAGTAGTCGGCTGGTGGCTGCCGTCGTCGCGGAGGAAGTCGCGAAGTGGTCGACGAAGTGACGCCATGCGAATGATGCGCATCAAATCGAGCTGCTGAGGTGGTTACCGTCTGATACCGGTAGTTGTTTAATACCGGTGTCTGTACTTGAAGTTGTTGGGAACGAATCAGATACCGGTATCACACCGGTACTTGAAGATCGACGCGAATTGCGTCCCTCCAGCGGACTTCCCCCTTTTCACACTTGGAGAAAGTAAGCACCGGCGAGAAAGGACGGGAGAAGGAAGGATGCAGGTGTATGGAGCCAAGTGGGGGGTGGCGGCAGCGATCACGGCGGCGGCGCTGGTCGTGACGGCGGAGGCCGCGGGCGGCTGCTACGTGCGCAGCGACGACCGGTCGGAGCTGGTGACGTCGCCGCGGCCGCACGAGTACCTCGAGGCGGCGGCGCTGCCCAAGAACTTCGACTGGCGCAGCGTCAACGGCACGCGCTTCGTAACCATCAGCCGCAACCAGCACATCCCGCACTACTGCGGCTCCTGCTGGTCGTTCGGTGCGTGGCGGTGCCGCCCTGACAGCGACTTCCGGGCGGTGGAGAGAGGACTTATGAGAGGATTGTGTGTGCGTGATGGCAGCGGCGACGTCGGCGCTGGCGGACCGGATCCTCATTGCCAAGAGCCGCAACGCGGACGGAAAGGCGACCGTGGACGTGCTGCGCGAAGTCGTGCTGTCCCCGCAGGTGATCCTTAACTGCGACCTGAAGGACCAGGGCTGCCACGGCGGCGACCAGCTCGAGGCGTACCGCTACATCCACCAGCACGGCGTGCCCGAGGAAGGCTGCCAGTTGTACGAGGCGACGGGCCACGACACGGGCAACCTGTGTCGGCCCATTGACGTGTGCGAGAACTGCATGCCCAACAAGGGGTGCTTCCCGCAGCCCACGTACGACTCGTACTCTGTATCCGAGTTCGGCACAACACTCGGCGAGCAGCAAATGATGTCCGAGATCTACGCTCGCGGCCCGATCGCGTGCAGCGTGGCAGTCACGAAGGAGTTTGAAGCCTACACTGGTGGCATCTTCGAGGACAAGACAGGCGCGAAGGACGTGGACCATGCCATCTCGGTCGTTGGCTGGGGCGAGGAGCACGGTGTGCCTTATTGGGTCGTGCGCAACAGCTGGGGAAGGTGAGTCCATCTATTGAAGCGCTCAAGCCGACGACAGGGCACTGACGTTATGCCATGTGCGCAGCTTCTGGGGCGAGGAGGGCTGGATTCGCCTCCTTCGTGGATCCAACAACCTTGGCATTGAAGGAGAGTGTGCGTTTGGTGTGCCGGCGGATAACGGGTGGCCGAAGCGCGTCAATATCTCTATCGACGACGCTGTCGACGACCAGCTCATCAATGAGGACGAGGCTGCTCTCGAGCACGAAGAGGACGATACGACGGTGAACGAAGAGGAGGAGCCGACAGAGCCCGTCTCCTTGGGTGGCTGCCGTCAGCCGGTGCACTTCGAGAACGGCCCACTGATCAAATCTCCGTTGCCGCACGAGACGATCGATGTCACTGACTTGCCCAAGGCATGGGACTGGCGCAATGTGAACGGCAAGAACTTCATCACCTGGGACAAGAACCAGCACATTCCGCAGTACTGTGGCAGCTGCTGGGCCCAAGGGACGACGAGCGCGCTGTCGGACCGCATCTCCATCATGAGAAACGGTGAGAGCAGCGTGTGACTCGGTCATCGCTGCGTGTGAAATGCTGACTTTAGTGGTGTTTGTTCAGCTTCGTGGCCCGAGATTGCGCTGGCCCCCCAAGTGCTGATCAACTGCAACGGTGGCGGATCCTGCAACGGCGGCAACCCGGGCCTTGTGTATGAGTACGCGAGTCGCCACGGCATCCCGGACCAAACGTGCCAGGCGTACCAGGCGAAGAACCTCAAATGTGACGCCTTCGCTGTCTGCGAGACGTACGTGGTTCTTGCTACATTGAAGCGTCCCCATCCGAGAGCTAACATGCGATGCAATGCTGACCAGATGCTGGCCGTCGAACTCGTCGTTCACGCCTGGTGTGTGCGAGCCCATCAAGAAGTTCACCAAGTACTACGTGTCGGAGTACGGCAGTGTCAGCGGCGCGAACCGTATGAAGGCGGAGATCTACAAGCGCGGCCCCATCGGCTGCGGCGTGCATGCGACCGACAAGTTCGTCGCGTACTCGGGCGGCATCTACTCGGAGCACGTCATGTTCCCGATGATCAACCATGAGATCTCGGTCGCCGGCTGGGGCTACGACGAAGAGAGTGGCACGGAGTACTGGATCGGCCGCAACTCGTGGGGCACCTACTGGGGCGAGAATGGCTGGTTCCGCATCCAGATGCACCACAACAACCTCGGCATCGAGCAGGACTGTGACTGGGGCGTGCCCATCCCGGACGGCTCCAAGCCCGACGGTGCTGTCGACGACGTGCATTGGGCGATGGACACGATCCTGGACGCTGTTGCCGAGCCCCTCGCGCTCGAGTCGCCGCTTCTCGCTGTCGAGTAAGCCGCGCGTCTCCATCATCGAGCAAGATCACAAGATCATGGTTGCAAGGAGTCCGTCGTTCCGTGTGACAAGATGACTGGGACACCAAGTGATATCAAATGGAAGAACTCCCACGGTAACGCTCCTGACTTTCCGTCTCACCCTCTAACTTGATGATCTGTTTTCGACCAATCAGCGCGCGCCTCGGCGTTGGGTGGCTGGCAAAGGTTTTTATGAGCGGAAACCACTCGGAAGCGTCGTCATTTTTGGTGGCAGCAAGCGGCCGGCCAACTGCAATCGCCTGCTCCCTGGGCCGCCTCCGCGCTCCTCCAGCCTCCTCCTCCTCCCCGCGGCCGACTGCACCGCGTGCCAAGCCAGCGGTGACCTCTGTGCGGACGTGCGCGGTCTCTGAGCATCAAGCTAGCAGCGTCAGCGCAGCACGACCGATCGTGTCAACTCACCAGGACCTGAGCAGACGCAGGACATCATGGGCGTCGACAAGAAGAGCAAGAAGAGCAAGCGCGCGGCCGGCGAGCCCGAGGGCGTCGTGACGTGGCCGGCCACTAACCCGTCGTCGGCAGCGCGCTCTATCCCCGCGGCGACCAACCACAAGCTGCAGAAGCTCGTGTCGCCGCACGTGGACTCGTTCAACTACTTCCTGACCGAGGGCCTCGACCTGGCGGTCGCCGACCTCTCGCGCGTGCCCGTGGAGCTGCCCAACCAGCACAACATGCTGATCTGGGTCGAGAGCGCGCAGGTGGGCTTCCCCACGGTCGAGAACTCGGTCACGGGCGAGCAGAAGCTGCTGCCCAGCGAGTGCCGCCAGCGCGGCGTGTCGTACACGGCGCCGCTGGTTGTGACGCTCGCGCGCTCGTTCGCCGGCTCGCAGAACGTCGAGCGCATCCAGCGCGTCGTGGGCGAGATCCCCATCATGGTGCGCTCCAAGCGCTGCCACCTGCACGGCCTCTCACCGCCCGAGCTCGTCGAGCGCCGCGAGGAAGCCAATGAAATGGGCGGCTACTTCATCTGTAACGGTAACGAGCGCTGCGTGCGCCTGCTGCAGATGCCCCGCCGCCACCACATCATGGCTGTGCGTCGTGGCGCCTTTGCCAATCGCGGCGACCTCTACACGGAGCTCGCGGTCTTCATGAAGTGCGTGCGCCGCGACCAGTCGGCGGTCACTGTCACGCTCCACTACCTGGAGGATGGTAACGCCACGGTGCGCTTCGGCGTGCGCAAACAGGAGTTCATGATCCCCGTCGGACTGCTGCTCAAAGCGTTGTACCCGCTCTCGGACCGCGAGATCTACGAGCGCGTGCTGCGCGGCGACCACGACAACACGTACCTGTCGGCGCGTGTGGAGCTCATCCTGCGCGAGGCCAAGAAGTTCGCGCTCTACTCGCGCGACGAGGCGCTCGCGTACCTCGGCAAGCACTTCCGCCACGCCATGCCGTACGTGTACGAGTCGATGACGAATGTGGAGGCCGGCAACAAGCTGCTGGACGAGTACCTGTTCGTGCACATGCCCAAGGGTGAGAAGGGCCGCGCGCAGAAGGTCGAGCTGCTCTGCCTCATGTTGCGCAAGCTGTACGCGTTCGCCAAGGGCGAGGTGCGCGAGGACAACTCGGACTCGGTCATGAACCATGAGCTGCTGCTCCCCGGCCACCTGTACCTCATGATCCTCAAGGAGAAGCTCCAGGACATGCTCGCGGCTATCCGCGCCAACATCACCAAGGAGCTGTCCACAACCCGTGGCCGCAAGGGGCTCGTCATGGACCAGGTCTTCCTCCGGAAAATGTGGGAGCGCACACCTAGCATCGGTCACGCCATGACCTACTTCCTCAACACGGGCAACCTCCGCTCATCGAGCGGTCTCGACTTGCTCCAGGTCGCGGGCTACACGATCGTGGCGGAGAAGCTGAACTACTACCGCTACTTCTCGCACTTCCGCTCGGTCCATCGTGGTCAGTTCTTCACGGAGATGAAGACCACGGCGGTGCGTAAGCTGCTGCCGGACTCGTGGGGCTTCCTTTGCCCGGTTCACACGCCGGATGGATCGCCGTGTGGTCTGCTGAACCATCTCGCCGTCGAGTGCGAGCTCGTCTCGTACCCCGCGCACGGCACGGAGGACTTCCTGCAGCAGGAGCTCGCCCTCGCGCGTTACCTGTCGTCGCTCGGCATGATGCCCACGTCCGGATACGCCGACGGCGCGCTCATCGTGCCGTACTCGTACCTGCCCATCATGCTGAACGGCAAGGTGCTCGGTGGCGCCCCCGCCGAGGTCTGCTCGCGCATCCAGCAAGTGCTTCGTCACCTCAAGTCGGCCGAGGGCCCGGACGCGCAGGCGGAGCGCAAGAAGTGCGGCCTGGTCGCCAACTTGGAGGTGACGCTGATCCTTCCCACGATCGGTGGCCCGTTCCCGGGCCTGTACCTTTCTGCGGACGCGGCGCGCATGTCGCGTCCGGTGCGCCAGCTCGACACGGACCGCGTCGAGTACATTGGCCCGATGGAGCAGGTGTTCATGGACATTGCGTGCACCAAGGACGACGTCCGGCCGGCGACGACTCACATGGAGCTGGCGCCGATCAACATGCTGTCGCTGGTGGCGTCGCTCACGCCCTTCTCAGACTACAACCAGTCACCGCGTAACATGTACCAGTGCCAGATGGCCAAGCAGACGATGGGCACGCCGGCGCACTCGATTGTGCACCGCACCGACAACAAGATGTACCGCATCCAGACGCCGCAGGTCCCGATCGTGCAAAACTCGCGGCTCCGCGACTACCAGCTCGACGAGTACCCGCTCGGCACGAACGCCGTCGTGGCCGTGATCTCCTACACGGGCTACGACATGGAGGACGCCATGATCCTCAACAAGTCGGCGTACGAGCGCGGCTTTGCGCACGCGTCCGTGTACAAGCAGATCGAGGTGGACATTGGTCCCGATAGCAAGAACGGCGGCAACTCCAAGAAGTACTTCTCCAACCTCAAACAGGACGGCGCCGGCGAGGTCTGCTCGACTAAGCTGGACCGCGACGGCTTCCCACACATTGGCCAGGTCGTGCAGAAGGGCGACCCGATCGCGAGCTGGGTGGACGAGACCACTGGTGCGGCTGGGTTCCAGAAGCACAAGGAGGCCGAGCCGGCCATCATCGACCAGATCAACATGATCGGCAGTTCGTCGCAGGCGTCCGAGCACACGAAGGCGAGCATCAAGCTGCGCTTCTGCCGTAACCCGGTCATCGGCGACAAGTTCTCGTCGCGCCACGGACAGAAGGGTGTGATGAGTATCCTGTGGCCGCAGGCGGACATGCCGTTCTCCGAGTCGGGCATGTCGCCGGACATTATCATCAACCCGCACGCCTTCCCGTCGCGCATGACGATCGGCATGCTGATCGAGTCGATGGCCGCCAAGACGGGTGCGCTGTCGGGCAAGTACATGGACGCGACGCCGTTCCAGTTCAGCGAGCGCGAGCGCGTGGTCGACTACTTTGGCAAGCAGCTGCAGACGCACGGGTACAACTACATGGGCAGCGAGCCGCTGTACTCTGGCGTGTCGGGCACCATCATGCAGGCCGACATCTACATCGGCGTCGTGTACTACCAGCGCCTGCGTCACATGGTCAGCGACAAGAGCCAGGTGCGCGCGACCGGCCCGATGAACTCGCTGACGCGCCAGCCCGTCAAGGGCCGCAAGAAGGGCGGCGGCATCCGCTTCGGCGAGATGGAGCGTGACTCGCTGCTGGCCCACGGCTGCGCCTTCCTGCTGCAGGACCGCCTGCTCAACTGCTCCGACAAGCACATCGCGACCGTGTGCACGGGCTGCGGGTCGCTGCTGTCGAACGCGACGCAGCGCGCGAGCGTCGAAGGCGCCGGGCAGGGCGAGCTGGCCATGGCCGCGCGCGCCAAGACGCAGTGGTTCTGCGTCAAGTGCCGGCGTGGCGACCAGTGCGAGCCCGTGGCCATGCCGTATGTGTTCCGCTACCTTGCGAACGAGCTCGCGGCCATGAACATCAAGCTCACGCTGTCGCTCAAGGGGCACTAAGCCTCTCGCCGGCAGCGACGCCAGCAACGAGATGATGGAGAGAAGCAGCCAACGTACGTGCATGCCTGTTTGGATTTGTAAGAAGACGAGAGACGAGAGAGCAAATAGACTGGAGGGTGAAGGCCACGCGCGTCCGACGTGCTCGCTAGAAACTGCTTTTGGATTCGGGCGGGGCGAGGAGGCGGCGACGCGAGGGCGGCGGCTTCCAACGGTCGGTGGCGCCAATCGCCGCCAAGGTACGCTCCTCCCCGTTGGTTGTTCCGCTCGGCTCGCTGCCTGATCCGCTGTCATTGCAGTCGCGGACGGATGAAGAGCACGAGCGACTTCAGCGCAAGTCTGCGCGGCGGCGGCCCCGCGACCACGCGCAGTCCCCGGACCGTCGCCGCGGCCAGTCGAAGCACGCCGCGCGTGAGCGTCAACGTGTCCAACTTGGCGGCCAGCGGCAGCTTCAATGCCGGCAGCGCGCGGTCGTCCCCGCACTCGACGTCGTCTTCGCGGCGCTCGTCCATGGGCTCGCAGCAGCAGATGATGATGCAGCAGCAGCAGCAACCGCAGCAGTTCCACACGTACCAGCCGCACCCGTACCAGCAGCAGGCGTACAGCTACCCGGCGGCGGCTCCCAGCGCCATGGGCGGCAGTTCTGCCGTCTCCAGCGGCGTCAACCCGAATCTACAGCGCGCCGCGGTCTCCAACGCGTTCCACTCACGCGGACCCTCGCCGTCCGCGGCTACCGGCGACGACGAGACGTCGTCCAACGTCTCGGACACGTTCTCGGCCGCCACCTCGGCGAGCGGCAGCGCCTTCAGCTACAGCAGCAGCGCGGCGACCAGCTCGGGCGGCTCGGCCTTGGGCTTCGGCCACACGCACTCGTCGCCGTCGCACGGCCACTCGCATTCCCAGCGCGGGAGCAACTTCAAGGTCGTGATCCGCGTGCGGCCGCCGCTGCCAAGGGAGCTGCATGGCGACCATCCGTTCCAGAACGTCATCGGCGTCGACCCGTCCGGCCACGTGCTGACGGTGTCGGAGAACCTGAGCGCTCTCGCGACGAACGGCGGTGGCGGTGGTGGCGACAGCAACGGAGACGACGGAGAGGGAGGAGACCCGAACGGGATGGCGCTTACAGCGCCGTCGCCGTCCGCCGCCTACGGCCACCACGTCTTCTCGTTCGACCACGTGTACGACCAGCACTGCACGCAGCGCGCCGTGTATGAGAACACGGCCAAGGCCGTCGTCGAGTCCTCGCTCGAAGGCTACAACGCGACCATCTTCGCCTACGGACAGACGGGCACCGGCAAGACGTACACCATGGAGGGTTTCAACAGCAGCGGCAGCAGCTCGTCGAGCGCCAACGCCGTCGAAGAGCGAGGCATCATCCCGCGCGCCATCGAGCAGATCTTCCTGCACATCCAGGCCAACGTGTCGGCGCGCCTGCGCTTCCTCGTGCGCGCCTCGTACCTGCAGATCTACAACGAGTCCATCTCGGACTTGCTCAAGCCCGAGCGCGCCAACCTGACGATCCGCGAGGACAAGAAGCGCGGCGTGTTCGTCGAGGGGCTGTCCGAGTGGGTCGTGCGCTCGCCGGAAGAGATCTACGGACTGATGGAGCGCGGCGGGGCCATGCGCGCCACCGGCAGCACAAAGATGAACGAGCTGTCGTCGCGAAGTCATGCCGTGTTCATCATCATCGCCGAGCAGAGCCGCACGTCGTACGTCGACGCCAACGGCCGGGAGATGTCGCCCGAGGACTTCACCGCGCTGGTCAACGCCTACCAGGCTCGACACGGCACTGGCGGCAACGCGAACGCCAATGGGAACGGCAAGGGCAAGCCCGGGGCTGCGAACGGCGGCGTCGCGCTGCATCCGAAGCTCGAGTCGATGATCCGGCAGAGCTTCAAGGTCGGCAAGTTGAACCTCGTCGACTTGGCTGGCTCGGAGCGTGTGAGGCTCTCGGGAGCAACGGGCCAGCGACTGGAGGAGAGCAAGAAGATCAACCAGTCGCTCTCGGCGCTCGGCAATGTCATCTCGGCGCTGACGGACGCGCGCGGGAGGCAGCACATCCCGTACCGCGACTCGAAGCTGACGCGCATCCTTGAGGACTCATTGGGCGGCAACTGCAAGACGACAATGATGGCCATGATCTCACCGGCGCTGGAAGCCATGACCGAGTCGCTGTCGACGCTCAAGTTCGCCAACCGTGCCAAGAACATCAAGAACGAGGCGCGCGTGAACGAGGACCTGGACCAGAAGTCGCTGCTGCGCAAGTACGAGCGCGAGCTAAAGCGACTGCGAGCTGAGCTGGAGGAGAAGTCACGCAACGTGGTCGACAAGCGGCGGCTGCTGGAGCTCGACGAGCAGCGGCGGCGCGCCGAAGAGGACAAGATGGCGGCCATCCGCGCGCTGGAGGAGCGCTCGCGCGAGTTCATGCGCGAGAAGGAGGAGAAGAAGAAGCTCGAGCAGCGCATCTCGATGCTGACGTCGCAGATGCTCATGAGCAACCAGCGACGACCTGGCGGAGCGGATGGCGCTGGGCTGCTGCCATCGTCAAGTGCAGCATCGCTAGATGGCGGGAACGCAGCGGGGATCATCGACACGGAGGATCCGTTGATCCGGGAGGCGATCCGAGAGCACCAGGACCGCATCCGGAAAGAGTACGAGTGCCGACTGGCCGACCTCGAGAAGGAGCGCGAGACGATCGAAGAGGAGAAGGCGCAGGTCGACAGGTACAAGCAGCTGCTGCTCAAGCAACGAGACATCATGATCGCGCTCACACAGCGCCTGAACGAACGAGACGAGCAGATCACCGCGCTACAGGACGAGTTGGATGCCAGTGACCGGCATCAGAAGGAGCTGGAGGAGAAGCTCGACGAGAAGACGGCACACCTGATCCACCTGCAGCGCGTGACCATGGAGCACAACGCGAACTCGCCGGGCAAGATCAGCGCCGAACTCGTCAAAGCCCTGGGGGACTGGGCTGGGAGCGGTGGCGGAGCGCACTCGTCGTCTTCGTCGTCTCCATCGTCCTCGCGACTGGCACCGGAGCTTCTCATCACGCACAAGCAGTTCCGGCCGCACTCGACGGAGCAGATCATCATGAACAACAACTTGAGCAGCTCGGGCTTCTTCCCGGTGACGGGACTTTCTCCTGCTGGGGGCAACGGAGCGGGCGGGTTGCTGTCGGCGGAGGAGAAGATCCAGGAACTCAAGGCGCTTGTCGACTCGCAGACGCAGGAGCAGACGCGCATGGCCAAGGAGCTGGAAGAAGTCAAGTCGGAGAAGGTCTCGGTCGAGTTCCTGCTTCGGGAACGGCTGGAGAAGCTCGTGCAGGTCGAGCTGGAAGCGAGGCTCAAGGCTATGGGCGGGAACAACAACGACGCGGTCGGTGACGCCCATAAGCGCGTCGACCAACTCCAGCGACAGCTCGAGGTGCTGTCGGTGGAGAACCAGCGACTCCGAGACGCTCCGCAACGCCAGACGAGCGGTAGTGAAGACGCTGCACGTTCTCGTGAGCTGCAGGCGCGCTGTGAGACGCTGGTGAAGGAGCGGCGCGCGGTGCAGACCATCATGGAGCACAAGATCAAGGCGCTCGTGACAGCCATCAGCGAGGCGTCCGAGGCCACGCTGCAGTCCGCGGGGGGTGCCGAGCGGCTCGGCGAGCCCGCCACCTGGCTCAATCGGGAGGTGCACGCGCTCCAGCGACTCGTGAACGCGTCCATTCTCGCGCTGCGGAACGCCGACTCTGGAAGCCACGCGGTCGTAGGCTCCGGCAGCAGCAGCAGTGGTGCCCAGCCGAGCATGGAGACGTCCAAAAGCGGCGGCGCCGTGTGGGAAGAGAAGATCTCCCGCACTGGCGTCGCCTCGCCGACGACGGAGATGACGTCCCCACCGTCGCTGTCAAGCTCGCAAGCGTCGACGTACACGGCGAGCTCGACGTTCAGCGGGTACCAGGAGGACCGGGGGCACGCGAGCTTCGCTTCGTCGACAGTTTCCGGGAAGGCGGGTGACAGCGCGAGTCTGAGCGTCGACGAGCTGATCCAGCAGCGACGCGCACAGCTGCAGCGCGAGCGCCATGGACAGGAAATGTGACCTTGCCGAGCCAAAACCGTCCACACTCTTTAGAGCAATTGACCCACGGCACCATGAAATGAATCGTACCAAACCTTGTGAGGACCGCTGGACCCGTGCGTTGCTGACCATGCCACGCTGAAGGGAGTCCTACCGCCTCTGCCTGCTGTCTATAGCGGAGACGTGACCGTCGGCTGCTCCGGGATCGGCGGCGTTAAGCAGCCGGGGTTCATGGACGGCGCCACGCCGCCGCGCTGGATCCAGAACTTCTCGTCCGGCGCGCCGCTCGTGAGCTTGTACCCCCAGTGCTCGGCGCTCGTCTTGAGCTGCGTGTCGAGGATCTGAAGCGCAACGGTGTTAACCTGAGCATGAAGGCAACGAACGCGTCTTGTAGGCCACGAACGCACCCAGAACTGGACGGCGTTGGACAGCCCCGGGACGATGATCATGACGACTGACAACTCCAGGTGTCGGTGATGCGAGAAGGACTGGAAGAGCTGCGTCGCCAGAGGCGCGAGCCACGGACAGAGCAGCGACAGCAACACCGTGTCGAGACCCTTCATGGTGGCGATGACGGCGAGGAAGGCCACAGCCTGCCGCCACCAGACGCGGCAGCGCGGAGGGTCCCCGTAGTAGCCGCTGTCGACGACGTTCTCCCAGTTGAAGCGCTCCGCCAACAGGTGGACGAGCCGCAGGAGCAGCACCACGAGCGCCAGCCCCACAGTCGCGTCCAGCACGTAAGTGATGAAGTAGACGCCGCACTGAGGGACAGACACACTCGTGGTTGATCAGTGGCTGGTCATGTGGAGCAGACGATCGATGCGAGGCCGACCTCGTCGTCCTCTGAAGCTTCATCGGCGCGCTGGACCAGTACGACGGCCGCCAGGATGCTCATGCAGTGCAGGAAGAGCGACGCGAGGCACTGCTTGCTCACGTCGAAGGCCCAGACCTGGCGGCAGCCATGAAGAGAAGAAGGTCAGACCGCGTCCACCACCACTTGATGCCAAGGCAAAGCGACGCACGTACCAGGAGCGGACGCTTGGGGAACTCGAGCTGGCGCTTGACGTAGAGCAGGAAGACGGACCAGCCGGCCAGCGCCACCTGCAGCAGCCGCGAGAACACGTCCGTGAACAGGTAACAGCGGTCCGCGGCCTCGTCGGGCGCCTGCACCAGCAACCACACGCCGCGCGGCTTGTCCGCCATCATGGAGCTCCGCCAGGAACTTGAGTGATACCAATGGCCACGGCGGATACCGACCAGGATACAACACGTTGGCTGGGCCATTGCCATGGATTGACAACCTTTCGCGATCCAGGACATCTGACTGCCTGGATTCCTGGTATCCAACCGGTCCCCAATAGTTTGGAATCGGTATTATGATCCTGTCGCTAGAATTATACCGACTCAGAATCATTCTGACATCGGTGATCTGTGGCGTGCGATAGCAGCAATGGGTCTGCTGGAGCGGCTCTGCTGTGGTGGTGGGCAATGCAGCGTCTGCTGGATCCTCGTCGGGAGACGTGATGCTGCACTCTGGCAAGTCGAGTAGTCCGAGTGGCAGCCATGTCGATCGCATCTGGCGGTGCGGTGCCGACTGGTGGGTCTGTGGCTGTTTCTAGCGGCGCGAGCAGCCAAACAGCAGTCGGGCAGTGACGCGGTGTCCGTGTCGAGTTCTTCCTCGCCGATGGTCGGTGTGGCTAGCGCGATTTCCGTGCAGTCTGGCTCGACGGCGGGAAGCACCATTGTCCACGGCAGCAGCAGCGGCGGCAGCAGCATTTAAATGGTGCAAGATGACTGCATCTTCGAACGCGCAAGATCTCGGAGGCACCATCGCGGTGGAAGGCGGGTCTTCTGGCGGTGAGCGGGGGGATTGATCGCTGTGACGAGTGGCGCCGACCCAAGTGCTAGCGGTGGCGTGACCATCGCCAGGCACGACTAGCGACGTGGAAGTGACGCCGTTGTGGCGACTGGCAGCGTGCGTGTTGCGAGTGGATCTGCAGCGTCGACGGTGAGAAGCATTGCTGTCGCGGGCGGTTCGTCCGTCAGCGGCAGCGGTTCGTCGACCTCTCTGCTGAGCAGCGCATCATTGACCGGTGTCGGCAGATGCATGACGGTCCGGAGTGCCGCGATCGCCTCGACGGTCAGGGTTCAGGAGCACACCCGCCTGATAGTCGGCGGAGAGATGTTGCTTGATTCACATAGGCTCTCAAGTATGCGTGATGCATACACTGCCAATACGAAGTGAACTCATTCCAGCATCCTCCACGTTGGAGGAATGCCGCTGCCCCGAGGCTTCGATCGGCTCGCAGTCTCCGGTCATTTCGAGCCTGCGCGGTGCAGATCATCCACTCTAGCCCTTGCGATAGCTAGTGATGCTGGTTGGACGCTCCTGTTTCGTTTGTGGGGATTGGCGGCGTGCGGGTGGCGCAACAGTGGTCCATCGAGGTGGTGGTGGGCCACACCATCCTGCTTGAGCACGCCGCTGTCGAAATCCACTCTGAGGACATGAATCTGGTGCTCTACTGGTGCACGCCGATTATAGTACTTGTGTCTATCATCATGACACCTTGGAGGCGTGAACCGCAAGGTCCACTGCGAGAAAGTCAACAAGCAGATTGGTGCATGAAGCTGAACTGACTGCGGACGGTGGCGCCAGGCACTTCGTCCGCCACCATCCACGCAAACTAACTTGAGAATTGTATTTCACACTTGCAGCACAGAATGGAAATTTTGGGTTCAAGCAGCACCCACACTTCTTATTCTGTTTGTGTTGAAGTTTGTATACCCGACTGGCTTCAACGAGCTCTCCAAGAGCTCCTTTGACCGCCCAGCTCACCGCCTCATTTCAACTTCCGCCCCCTCCCCCCCGCCGGGAATGGCCGACTACTACGTAAGGACAGCGCCGAGCTGTCGCCCAGCGCGCCGTATTATTACCAGGAGCCCCAGCAGAGCCGACGCGCTCCCGTCCAGGCCATGCCGCCGCCCGCGCCGCCCGCCGCCAGCGGTGGAGGGAGCAGCGGCGCCATCACCGTGGGCCACTGGGACGCCGAGCTGTGCGGCTGCTGCACGCAC
>JAADYF010000437.1:0-21478 GCA_023338175.1 Phytopythium delawarense
AAGTGCTGATGGCGCGCCTTTCATCTCCCTCGCGAAGGTTGAGATGCACATTCGGAATGCATCTGTCTACTCATCGGTCATCTTTGACATGCTTCCAAGTTCAGAGGTGACCCTGTTGTCCGGGGTGTTTCGAGACGCGATCTCAAGCTTGATCGATCAAGTGCGGAGGATCGAGACTGAAGTCGGTCAAGTTTCGACATGGTCGAACCTGGAGTCGCCCATGAAAGTGGTCGAGTGCGACAGCAATGTCTTCAATGAAGCCGTGACTCGCTACAAGAAACCATTCATTGCTCACTTCGGACCCACAGCACCAAGAGAACTCTGTCTTCAACGCAGTCGACTGATCGATCTGTACGAAACGGACAGCATGTTCCACCAACAAGTCGAGAGCAGAAGCTGTCGTGGGGATGAATCAAAAGGCTGGGATGTTGTTGCGAGAAATCAACAGATGTCGCTGTTGGCCGCATTCTCCATCGGCCTAGCATCAATCTCTCCAGGGACACACACAGTCGAGGGTGACTTCAGCATGATCAAGTACATGAAGACGGATCGCCCAAGACTGACAAACTACTCTCTTGAAGGCCAGCTTCAGTCCAAACAGTACACACAGCTGATTGACTTGGTGAACAAAGTGGAGGCTGCCGACACCTGAAGTCACTACCTACTCGTACGACTCAAGCAGCGGGTTCGTGGCGGCAACTGCGACACTGCCACTGGGCCGAGGCACACGCCTGTGGTGAAGACGCTGGCCTACCGATGGGGAGAGCGTGGTGTGTCGTCTACGAGCGTTCGTGGGCTCGTCTGAGACGGCGGCGGGTTGAGGCGCACTGCTTGTGGATGCCGCGGCCTCACCCGAAGCAGCACATACGCCTTCAGGGCCGCTTGATGACTGCGGACCAACAGTGAGTGAGCGGCAGCCGCTCGGAGCAATGAGCGCTTTTGGAGTCTCAGCTGTGTCTCGAAATAGCCTGTAAGCTCCATTGTGGGCCAACGTGATGTCCTTGGCGAAGCAGCTATTGACCAGAAGACAGATTGGCATCTGCTGGAGCCCCAAGCCGAGAACCAACAGGAGAGCCACTGCGAATAGCCTGCCTGATTCAAACCAAGTCCTGCTGCTCTGCCCCGGCATTTTTCGTCTCGCTCGGGTTGAAGCAAGTTCTGAAGCCACCTCCTCCGTCCGCCCTGCGCGCCGTTCCTCATGTCCCTGCCCGTTTCCGATCAGCCGGACCAACGTGGCGCCGTGTCCACCACGCCGTGGCCGCTCCAACGGCCGCCCGCGATCCTCCAGCGGTCGAGGAACGCGCGTGGAAGGCCGCGGCCCCACCGCAGCGCGGCCACGACCCCTGGCGCGCCTCGCTCGCGCCGAAACGGCCCGCATCCTTCCACTCCGCGCGCTCCTTCGGCCGCTTCTCTTCTTCCTCGCCGCGCAAGTCGCACGCCGACGATAAGCGCAGGTAGGGCACGTCGGTAGGGCGATCCGGTAGTGCAGGTAGGGCGGCTGGATCGACCCGGCCGCGCCCCTCGGCGGCTGCGACACCCTCCGCGGCATTAATCTCCGTCCCCCGACGCGATGGAGGGCGGACCGACCCCGATCCTCCAGCGGCCCACTCGTCAACCTGCGGGCTGCCCACGCGTCCCCACCACCCGCCATGCGGCTGTCGACCGCGCGGAGGTCGCTGCTGGCGATCCTGCTGGCGCTCAGCGCCGCGGCGCTCGCCTTCGACCTCGCGCTGCGCTCGGCCGTCGACTGGGATGCCCCGCGGTCGTTCGCGCCGCTGCTGCGCGTGCGCCGCGCGCGAGACCTCAGCTTCCTGCGCCGACCGGACGCCCCGCGGTCCATGGGGCGGCGCGCGAGCCCGGCGGACGAGCCGGAGCCTGTGCGCGGACTCGTGCTGCCAATGGACGACGGCGACGCACAGCTCGCGCTCTCGCTGCTGCTCGACCTGCGCGGCTTGGGCCGCCACGCCGCCGCCGTGCCCGTCGAGCTCGCGCACTGCGGAGAGGCCGCGCCACGCGCGCTGCGGCTCGCCTTCGCGTCCTTCTTCCCGCTCGGACCCGTGCGCTTCCTCGACGTGTGCGCGGCCGACGCCGGCGCGCCGGTCCAGCTGCGAGGCGCGGCGCTGAAGCTCGCGGCCGTCGCGCAGTCCGGATTCGACGAGCTGCTGCTGCTGGACGCGCGCGCGCTCTTCTTCCAGGACCCGACGCCGCTGCTGGACGACGCCGGCTTCCAGGCCGCCGGCGCGCTCTTCTTCCCGGCCGCGAGGCGCGGCAACTCGTCCTCCCCCGACGCTGGAGACGCTGACCTGCCTCCGCGGTTCGACTCGACGCTCGCGGCCTGGAGCAAGCGCGTCCAGCGCCACGCCACCGCCTCCCTCGCCCACATGCTCGTTGGCGTCTCCGACGACCGGCAGAACAGCAGCGAACTACTCGCGGCCGCCTGCGAGCACTCCGGCGCGTCTTTCACCGTTTGGGGAGCGGACGCGGGCGTCGTGGGCGCCGTCGTCGTCCGGCAGCCGGCCAACGCCTCCGCGGGCCCAGTCGAGACCGAGGTGTCGCTCTGCGGGGCCCTCGCGCAGTTCGCCGTGCCTCCCGCCGCTGCTCCCCGCCGCCTCCACGCGTCTGCCTCGGCCGTCCAAGGAGGAGGCCGCCCTCGACCGCTGTTCCTGTCCGGCCGCCGCGTGCTGGACGCCATCGTCGACTTGGACTCGCTCCGCCTCCCGCCGCTGCTCATGTTCACGGCGTCGAGCCCGGACCTCGAGCTGCGTCCCTCGGACGCGGACGGAAACGAGTGCGCGGTCATCCCTGCGCCAACCGCTGCCGCCTCGGGCGCCGCCGTCGCCGCGCTGTCCAAGCGCGAGCTGGCGGTCGTCGCGCGGCGGCGGCAGCAGCACCGGCACGTGGCGGACTGGACTCGCAGCGTGGCCGACTGGTGCGAGGCCCAACTGGATCAGCAGCGCGGCCAGCGCCTGGGGGACGTGGTGCAGGCGCGCGTGGCCGCGCTCGTGGCCAGCGAGGAGCAGCTCGTGTACTCGCTGGACCAGCTCGCGCAGCACGCACCGGTCGCCAGGGGCGTCGTGCTCCCGCTGTACGACAAGATCGCCGTGCTGGGCGTGTCGCTCGTGCTCGAGCTGCGCGAGCTCGGGCTCGACCTGCCCGTGGAGATCGCGCACTGCGGAGACCTGTCGCCGGACTTCTCGCGCTCCTTCTCGACGCTGCTCAACGCTGACGGAGATCCCGGGGACGACGGCCGAGGCGTCCGCTTCTACGACGTCTGCGCGCTGGCGGCGCAGGAGCGCAGCGCGCTGTTCCCGTCGCGCCCGCTCTTCTGCCGCGACCTAGCCGAGTGCCACCGCAAGTTCCGCGGGTTCGACATCAAGGTGCTGGCGCTCGTGCTCTCGCGGTTCGCCGAGGTGCTGCTGCTGGACGCCGACACGCTCTTCTTCTCCAACCCGGTCGAGCTGTTCGAGACCAACAAATACCGCGACACGGGCACGCTCTTCTTCCACGACCGCATTAGCGGCGACAGAGTTTTCATGGCGCAGCGGCTGCTCCGAGACGACCGGCAGACCGTCTTCCACGACTACATGCTGGCCGCCGACGTCGCTCACTTCTCGGCCGTACCCACGCTGCCTCGACCGCTCGTTCAGCCCGCCGCTGCCGTCCCGCCAAGCGCCGACGTGCTGCCGCCCGACGCCATGGAGCTGCCGTTCGCGCCGAGCGCCTTCCTGCTGGCCAGCCACGCCTGGAACGCGCGCGCGGGCTTCCAGATGGACTCGAGCCTCGTGCTGTGGAGCAAGAAGCGCCAGCCGCGGGCCACCGCCGTGCTCGCGGCCTTCATCGCGCGCAACGACCAGCGCGCGCCGCCGTCGTACGGAGACAAGGAGCTCTTCTTCGTGGCCTGCGAGCTGGCCGAGACGCGCTACGCCTTCTCCGACTTCGGCATCGGTGCCGTGGGCACGCACATGCTCGACAACGGACCCGGCCGGTCCGTGCTCTGCGGCGACATGAGCCACAACGTGCCCGAGTGGCGCCCGCCGCCCGGAGATCCGCGCGCGGGCCACTCGCCGCTGCTCTACATCAACAGCGACAACATCCTCGCCTTCCAGCCGGACCAGACGACCGTCTTCTACTCGGCCCCGCGGCCCGCGGACGAGTACCCCGGGCGCTTCCCGTGGCAGCAGGAGTGTCCGTTCAACGTCACGGTCGTGCCCTTCTCCGCGACCGAGCGCGCGCGCGTGTACCGCCGGCAGCAACTGCACCGCGAGGCCCTGGGCTCGCTCACTGTCGCTGTCTGGTAGCGCCATCCCACGTCAGTGTCGTCTGCGTTAGTCCAACAAGCACCGCTTACCTTGTCTCGCGCTTCTCTTGCTCGTCCTGCGCTGCCCTAATGGTCCTGATGAGAGAAAGAGAGAAGAGCAGACGCGCGCGTCGTGGGCCACAGCCGTGCCATTTCCCGTTAGCCTCGGCCTGCTAGTTCCTCGGGTTTTGCGGACACTCGTCCTCGAGCAAGTGGCGCCGCCAGCCGCGCTTGCCGGGCGGCACGTCGTCGTGGCACAGCGGGCAGCGGTTGGCCTGCTTCGGGTGCGGCCGCGGCAGGCAGTCGCGCGCGGCTACGTGCTTGTCGAAGAACCTGGTCGTGATGGCTTCGCCGCACTGCGGACACGCCTTGTGATTCTTCCGCAGCTCGCACTCGCCCAGCAGGTGCTCGTTCAGACACGCTACCTCGATCACCTGCCCGCACATCTTGCACGGCGTCAGCATGCGGCAGGCCACCCAGAAGTGCTGGTCCAGCGCCTCCGAGTCGAACGCCTCGTCCACCACGCCGCAGAACGGGCACGTGTACTCGTCCACCGACTCGTCGTCCTCCTCGTCCGCGTCGCCGCCGTCCTCGTCCACCATCTCGTCCGGCAGCCGCGCGCGTTGCTGCTGCGGCTGCGGCTGACCGTTCGCTCGAGCTCTCCCCGGGGCGGCGGCCTTGGCCGCGGGGGCAGCCGCCGCCTCCTCGAACGCGGCCTGGTACTCCTCGAGCTGCTTGGGGCGTAACGACTTGAGGAAGCCCTCAACTTCATCGCCCACGAGCCGGAAGAGCGCGACCGTAATCTCCTTGGCCACGTCGCGCACCTCGCGGTTCTGGTGCGCGAACGCGTTGCTGTCCTCGAGGAAACCCATGATGCCGGCCACCGAGTGGTCGCTGTCGGACGTCAGCGGGCAGGCGCCGATCAGCTCCTTGACGAGCTGCAGCCGCCCGAGCAACAGCTTGAGCGCCAGAGGCTTCTTGGACCGCTTGAGCACCTGCGCGCTCACGAACGCCACGCCCACGTTCTTGGCAGCCGCCAAGCGTCGCAGGGCCGCCGCCGCCTCGTCCCGCACCTTGGTCTGCGGGTCCCCGAGCTTGCTGACGAGCTGCGTCATGCTGTTGCCGAGCTGTGTGGATGGCGAGCAGGCGTTAGCCGAGACCGAGAGAGACCAAGAGAGAGAGGAGAAGACACAACTCACGATGTGGCACATGTCGTCGCGGCGAACGCGCGAGCCGAAGGCCATCATGCGGTCCAGCAGGCGGAAGGCCGAGAGCGCGACCTGCGCGATGCGGTCGCCCGCGCCGCTCTGCACGAGCGTCGAGCACACCTCGAGCACGAGCATCTGGTCGGCGCGGAACGCGTCCAGGTCCATGGCCACCTTGCGGATGGCCGCGTCGCGGTGGTTCCACAGGTTGCTGTAGAAGCAGCGCGTGAGGTACTCGCCGATGACGGCGATCATGACCTCGCTCTCCTTGGCCAGCGCCGGCGGGATCTCGTCCGGCTCGGGCAGGTTCTCCGCCTCCGGGATGCCGCGCAGTGCCTCCTGCGCGCCGCCGCCACCGCCCTGCTCCTCGTCCTCACCCTCCTCATCGTCCTGGTAGTAGTTGGGGCCATCGTTCGGCCGTCTCCGCCTGTTTGGAGACTCGTCGTCGTCCTCTTCCGCCTGCCGACGGCCAGGCGCGGGTCGGTACGCGCCTCCCGACCGCTTCGGCGCCGGCGCGCTGTCCTCCGGGTACATGTCGCGCGGGGAGAAGCTGGAGGAAGCCGACGGTGCGGACACAGCACCTCCCTTAGTACCAGCGATGGCCGCGGCACCCGCGCGAGGCAGCACCTGGCTCCTGGAGAAGGTAGTCGCGCGCGTGCCGGGGCCCAAGGGGGACGAAGACGACCCCGAGGGGAAGGGCGAGGCCACCGAGACGGACGAGCCCGTGGAGCGCATCGAAGCCGAGGGCAGCGGCAGGATGGGCATCGTCTCGTTGCTGTCGACCGTGGCCTCGAGCATGCTGATCTCGTCCTTGATGTGCTTGGCCAGGTCGTAGTCCTCGTTGGCGACTGCCTCTCGCTTCTGCGCCTCGAGCCGCGTGAGCTGCAGCCCGATGCTCTTGAGCTGCTCCTCCATGTGCTTGAGCCGCTTGGCCTGGTCGTAGTCCTCCATGGCCACGGCTTGGTCCTTGGCCGCCTGGATCTCGCGGATTCGCGCCGCCGTCTTGGCGTCGAACCGCAGGTCGAAGCTCAGGTCGTCCGCGCTATTCCCTCCTGCTCCTCCCCCCTTGCCCACCGGGCTCGCCTGCGGCTTGGGCACCGACCGCGGGTGCGGCGAGCGCGAAGGGGAGCCCAGCATCTCGCCCGTCGATTGGCTCGGCAGCTCGTCCTGCTGCTGCGGCACCTCCAGGCGCTCGCCACACAGGTTGACGGCCATGATGCCGACCTGGGGGGCGAGTCGAGAGCGTTAGCGAGTGGTGGGCTGAGGCGGCAGGGTAAGGCAGGAGAGGGCCCACCTGGCTGTAGATGTTGCGCTCGTTGACGTAGCACTGGTGCAGCACGAGCCGCACCCACGCGGCCTGGTTGTCGATGTGCACCGTCTTGAGCTCGCGCGCCATGTAGTTGCTCTCGACGTTCGACTTGAGCGTCAGGTACCTGCGCGTCCGCCAGGTGAGGACGAGGCAGGGCGGCGACAAGACGAGAGCAGGCGGGGACGCACCCGAGTCGCTGGAACTGCGCGTCCTCGAGCGCCGCGTCCTTGGACAGGAAGAGCTCGATCTTGGTCGCGATGTGCGTCTGGTGCGACAGCAGCTGCACCTACGGGAGGGCAATGCGGGGCGTCAGCGAGTGGCGCGACGGCAGTCCGAGGCGCCCCGCCCTACCTGCGTGAGGCGGCACAGCCCGTCCGCGAGCTGCAGCACGAGCTCCTGCGGGTACTCGCAGTTGCTGCCCGTCGCAAGGAGCGTTAGTGTCCGTGGCCGCCCTACCGGCCGCCCTACCGGCCGCCCTACCGGCCGCCCTACCGTGGGGTCATGAAGCCGCGACTGGCCGCCGCGTGCTCGTTCAGTTCGCGCACAGGGAACGCCGGGTCCTCCCCGGAGCAGCGCGCGACGGTGAACCGCAGCTTGCTCATGCTCGCGTCGCCCGCCCGCTCGGCTTCAACCGGAGTCCGTCGTCGGCGTCCGTCGGTCGGGTCGCCCGGTGTGTGCCACACCACGCACCACCACGATTCCCTCCCGAATCGTGTCCCTCCCCCCAATCGTACTTTGTGCGACGCCCTACGGTAGTTTCGCCAGGCCACGCCACTGGAGACCCCACTTTCACTGGGCCCCAGTATAGGAACCCCCGCGTCTCGACCCCATTGAAGCGGTGCGACTGACGGCGGTCGCTCCGGGCAGCAGCATGGCCCGCAAGAACGTCATCACGGAGAGCAGCGACGAGTCGGACGGCGGGCGCTCGTCCGCGTCCGGGTCGGTGAGCTCGCGCTCGCGCTCGGGATCGGGCTCCGGCTCCGGCTCGGACTCGGGCAGCGGCTCGGGCTCGGGCAGCGGCTCGGGTTCCGGCTCCGACTCGGGCTCCGGGTCCGGCTCCGGGTCCGGCAGCGACTCCGGCAGCGGCTCTGGATCGGGTAGCGGCTCAGGCTCAGGCTCGGGCTCCGGCTCCGGCTCCGGCTCGGAGGCGTCCGCGGGCTCGGCCGCGTCCGCGCGCAAGGGCCGCAAGCGCGGCAAGCGGCCGGCCAAGAAGGCGGTGACGACGGCCTCGCCCGGCAAGAAGAAGCCGGCGCGCAGCAAGAAGTCGGGGGCGACGGCGGCCCGCGCGGCCCGGCAGGCGGCGGACGAGCAGGCGGCGGACGCCGACAATGAGGGGGACGGCGGCCGCCGGAAGAAGGCGGCGGCCAAGAAGAAGCCGGCAGTCAAGGACGAGGAGGACGGGGAGGACGAGGAGGAGGACCCGGAGCTGGCCGGGCTCACCGAGGTGGAGAAGGAGAAGCGCCTGCTGGAGAAGTACGAGGCGGAGGAGCGCCGCAACAAGGAGAAGGACCTGAAGAAGCGGCTGGCCGCGGCCGCCGGCGCCGACGAGCAGGAGGAGGACGGAGAGGAGGAGGAGGAGGTCGTGACGACGCGGCGCGGCGGGTCCGGCAGCCGCGAGCGCGAGCGCCGCAAGGAGGCGCTGCAGAACCTCAAGGTCAACAAGAAGGCGGGCGACAAGCCGCGCTCGATGCTGAGCAACCGGCTGGGCGACGACGACCGCAGCGACGACGGGGACGAGAGCGGCGGGCGCGGCGGCGGGCGCGGCGGCGGGCGCGGCCTGGCCGAGAAGCGCCGCCGCCGGCAGGAGCTGACGCGCGGCAGCGGCGGCCGGCGCCACTCGCGCTCGGACTCGTCGGGCTCGTCCGGCTCGTCCGGCTCGTCGGACGCCTCCGAGGACGAGCGCAAGCCGCGGCGCGAGGCCAGCACGAGCGCGGCCGCCGCGGCCGTGGCCAAGACGCTGGGCGTGGGCGGCGCGGCGGCCGCGGACGAGGAAGATGCGGCCGCGGCGCTCAAGCCCGAGGAGAACGTGCCGGTGACGTGGAGCCAGGCCAACCACTACCTGCTGCGCAAGCGCGCGTTCTTCGAGAAGCACTTCTTCGAGCCCTTCTTCGACAAGCTGGTCAAGGGCGTGTACGTGCGCGTGCCCATCTCGGTCGTGGACGGCGAGACGGTCTACCGCTTCTGCGAGGTCGCGGGCGTCTGCAAGCTGCCGCGCGCGTACACGTTCATGGGCGAGACGACGAGCAAGGGCCTCGTGTGCGCCTTCGGCAAGAGCAAGCGCGAGTGGAAGCTCGGCGGCGTGTCGTCGCACTCACTGCAGGAGCGCGAGTTCCTCGTGTGGCGCGCCACGATGAACAAGGAGCGGCTGCACTTCCCGACGCACGCCGAGGTCAAGGCGCTGTACGGCAAGAAGCAGCGGCTGGCGACGCGCCACCGGTACACGGAGGAGGAGGTGGACGAGATGGTGCGGCGCAAGCAGGCCGTGGGCGTGCCCAGCGTGTCGCTCGGCGTGCAGCGCGTGCGGCTCGAGCGCGACCTCAAGGCGGCGCAGGACATGAAGAACTTCGAGAAGGCCGTGGTGCTCGAGGGCCGGCTGCAGAAGCTGCTGGCCGAGAACGAGGCGCGCCAGAAGCGCAAGAGCGACGACGTGCTGCGCATCAACGAGATCAACCAGCGCAATCGCGAGGCCAACATGCAGCAGGACCTGCGCGCGCAGGAGCTGCACGACGCCATGGCGGCCAAGATGACGAGCGCCGAGCGCCTGCAGTTCGTGCGCGCCAACCAGAAGAAGATGTACATGTCGAGGGACAAGCTCGAGAAGAACCTGGCGGACGGCAAGCTCATCACCATGCCCGACGGCCGCGTCATGACGTCCAACAAGCTGCACGAGGTCGAGGCGCTGCCGGACGACCTGCTGTCTAAAGCCGGCAGCCTGCACGCACCGAACAGCACGCTGGCGACGGCGAGCAGCGGCAAGGACCCGGAGAGCGGGCTCGAGATCGACATTGACGCGCTGCTCGAGAAGCAGCGCAAGCGCAAGGAGCAGCAGCAGGTGCAGCAGCAGGAGCGCGAGCTGCAGGCGGCCGCCAGGGTGCAGTTCGAGGGCGGCGCGGCGCCTACCAACGCGCAGGAGGCGGCCAACACGACGGTGCGCATCCAGGACGACGACGGCTCGTGGATGACGCTGCGCGCCGCCAGCGACATCATCCGGGACAAGAAGGCGCGCGCCGCCGTGCCCACCGCCGCCAAGGCCGCGCGCAAGGGCATCACGGTCAAGGAGTACTTTGACCGCGTCAAGCGCCGCCGCGTGGACGGAGACGCCGCCGCGTGAGCCCGCAAGCCGAGAGCAGCAGCGCCCTGAGCAGCGCCTTAAACTAAACTTGCCATGCATCTTGCTCGTCTCGGTCTCCGTCTCGGTGGGGCGGTGGGGCAACGCCGTGGGGCAGACGGGGGGCGGCGCTGACTCACAAAGATGGCTACATCGTTAGTTGAGCGTCGCCATTTCACGGAGCTGATGGAGGCGCGGAGGATGGGGAGAGCGGAGGTGGAGATGCAGATGGCGAGCCTCCACCTGTCCGGCCCGGGACCCCGGACGCCCTGGTGCATCCCGGGGTTCGAGATGCCGGCGGGATGGGGGCGGAGGTCCACGCTCCGCCCCCTGCGGAAGCCCCTGGAGCTCGCTCGCACCCCATGCCATGATGACGAGGAGCGCGTCGAGGAGTCCTGCGCTGGCCTCTTTCGGCGCTCTGGATGCGTGCGCTCCGCCCCGAATCAGGAGCAGTTCAAGCATCTATCGGCACATCCTCCGCCTCCTTCCACGCCCTACCGCACTCTGCCCTGCCTCATCCCTCATTGTGGAACGCGGCATCAACATGGAGGACCTCAAGCGCCGGAGCGCCGGCCGCTTCCCGCCCGTCGATGCCGAGGCGCTTGGCTACGAGTTCGCCAACTCCCCGAGAGGTTCGTCTCGCACCTCGTGGGTCGACCGACTGGAGTGCAGGGCTGACCCCTGATGCGGACGCCAAGGGGACGATCCACGCGAGCGCCGGCGCATCGGAGACGTGCACGTGCTGACGCTCAAGGAGCGCGCGCAGCGGCTGCTCGACGGGCCCGGGGGCGTCGCCGTCGAGACGCTCAACGTGCTGCTGAGCCTCGTGCTCGTCGTCATGGCCGTCGCCGACGTACGTACGCCCGCTTGCTCCCGTGCTGATGACTGTCGAGGCTAACGACGACACTGAGCGCAGACGTACCAGGAGGAAGAGGCGGACGCGACGCCGAGCTTCTCGCCGTTCGAGATCGCCTGCATGTTCTTCTTCCTGGCCGACTACGTGTGTCCATCGTGAGCGCCGCCGCCTCGCCTCTCTGTCCGGTATACTCACGGGCGTGTGCTGCCGCCGGTGCCCAGGGCTTCTACCTGTTCGCGAGCGCGGACAGACTGCGCTTCGTGATCAGCCCCATCGGCCTCATCGACGCCGCCACCATCCTGCCGACGCTCATCACGGTGCGTTTGCATCGACCTCGCCCAGCGCTGGTCCTCGAGGTGCTCACACGGCTGCCTGCAGTTCTTCCTTGTGTCGCTCAGCCTGTCGGTGATTTCCATGCTGCGCGTGGCTCGCATCTTCCGGCTGCTCGCCATCCTGCGCCTCTATCGCATCGTGCAGGCCTATCGCGGCTACGACTACCAGCTCGCGGTGCTGGCCTTCCTCATCGTGGCGCTCGTCATGGTGGCCGCGGGCATCTTCCAGGCGCTCGAGCAGTCCTACTACGCAGACCAGGGGCTGGACCCGCTGCAGTTCCACGTGGCCGTCTACTTCGTCTTCGTCACGGTCGCCACCGTCGGTTCGTGTCTTCCTCTCTTGCTCCTCCTTCGTCTCGCCGCTCACCTCGCCGTCGCCTCGCAGGGTACGGCGACATCTCTCCGCGCACTGCCGCCGGTACGTCTCTCACACCAGGATAGACCGCACCGCTAGCCCCTCGCCTGACAATCCTCTCCGTGCCCGCACTACCAGGCCAGGTGTTCGTGATCCTGCTCATCGTCGTGATCGTGACGGCCGTGCCGCGGCAGATCAACCAGCTCGTGGAGCTGTCCAAGCTGCAGCACGGCTACATGCACAGCTATTCACTCCGCAAGCGCAGTGTGCACTACGGCGGACACGTGGTGGTGACGGGCCACCTGACGCCCGAGGCCGTGGCCGCCTTCCTGCAGGAGTTCTACCGTTCTCGACAGGGCCGCGTCAATATGGACGTGGTGCTGCTGGCGGACCACGCGCCGTCCGACCGCATGCAGGCGCTGCTGCTCGGCGTGCGCTACCGCCGGCGCGTCACGTTCCTCAAGGGCACTCTGCTCCGCGACAAGGACGCCAAGCGCGCGCACGTGGACAAGACCGCCGCCGTCTTTATCCTGGCCAACAAGAAGGCGCGCGCGCGGCAGGCCGACGCGGCCGACGCGCTGGCCGTGCTGCAGGCGCTGGCCGTCGACAAGTTCCGCTTCCGCACGCAGCTGCACGAGTCGGCCGGCGGCCGCCACGGCGACTCGCACTGCCGCATGCGCTGCTTCCTCGAGATCCTGTCCCCGCAGCGCACGCGCGGGCTGCGCACCATCACGGGCGTCGAGGTGGCGCTCAACGCGCCTCGGCTGCGCACCGCCATCCTCGCGCGCAGCATCGTGTGTCCTGGCGCGACGGCGCTGCTGCTCAACCTGCTCTACTCGGCACCGGAGCTGCACGTGGCGCACGGCAAAGCCTCGCACATCCCGTGGATCGCAGAGTACGCGGCCGGGTTGCAGCACCTGCTGTTTCCCGTCTATCTGCCGCACTACTTCGACGGCCTGTGCTATCGCCACGCCGCCGCCAAGCTCTACCAGCAGTGCGTGATCGCCGACAGGCAATCGAGGGCGATGGTCGCCGTCACTGACGCGTGGATTGGCATGTGCAGCTTCCAGGTGATCCTCATCGGGCTCTACGACGACTCGGCGGCCACCCAGGGGCGCAGACGTATCCGTCTCTGCCCATTCGGCGAGAGTCTGCGCGGCCAGTGCGTCTCACTCTCCGATCTCCGTCGTTGGTCCGTGGCTGACCATGCTTGTATGTCGCCGGGGTGGCAGTGACATCGGCTTCCTCATCGCGCCGAGCGCGTCGGCGGCCAAGCTCGCGGTGGACTCGCTCGAGCACTTCCTGCACGCGCCAACGCCCCGCGTGACTCGCCGGGGGAGCAAGAGGGGCAGCGCGGGAGACAGAGCACCGCTGTCGACGCTCGTCTTCTCGTCCGACACGGTGCTGAACCGGCAGTCGTTTGCCGAGGCGCGCAGCCACTCGATCCGACTGGAAGAGGAAGACGTGCACGTCGGCGTGGAGGAGGCGGACGACGAGACGCGCACGTCGGACGCGGACGAGGACGAGTCGGTGCACTCGGTGTCGTCGCTGCCGCCGTACACGCCCGTGACTTCGTCGGTGGCGCCTCGCATGCTCCGGATCCACTCGGACTCGAGCATCGGCGTATCCCGACCCGCGCCAATCCGTCGGCAGCTGACGGTCCCGGCGCTGCGTCGCTCGGCTTCCAGCGGCCTCGACGGCGGTAGTCGCCGCCGGCTGCGCGACCACGTGGTCATCTGCGGGCCAATCGCGCTGGGCTTCCAGCTCGCGTGGTACCTGGACGCGCTGTTCTTGCTCGAAGCGACGACGCGGCCGACGATCGTGTTGCTGGTCAAGGCGCTGCCGACGGAGGAGGAGCTCGCCGACATGTTCCCGCGGCCGCTGCCGTCCAGCTGCGTGCTGGACAAGGGCGTCTCGCAGAATGTGGAGGACCTGCTGCGCGTCCGCGCGTTTGACGCGCGCGCCGTGCTGTTCGTGCCCGGGAGCTGGACATTCGACGCGGACGAGCTCGGCGCCGGCGAGAGCGAAAGCGTGGACGACCACCTACTGGACTACCAGGTCATCATGTCGACGCTGTCGCTACAGACTATCCAGGAGGTGCGGCGCGACGCGCTGGACGGGTCGACGCCGCCGGCTGTGTTATCCTGCTCGGTCGTGCGCTCTCGCGACAGCATCAAGTACTTTGCGTACAAGATCAGCAAGGACGACCACGAGCACCATGAGCGGGCGTCGCGGCGCCGCGACCCGCTCTACGACCATCACCATCACCACCATCACCATCACCACCGCGACGATACCCGCCACGAGCCGCAGAGTCATGGCGCGTGGGCGTTCCTGGGGCTTCACGCGCGCGGCGACCACACGCGCCACGAGATGAGCGCGCTGGAGGCCGAGCTGCTGCTGCCGGCCGAGTTCGCGCCGGCCTACGCGGCGGGCGAGGTGTTCGTCGACAGCTTCCTGGACACGCTGCTGTGCCAGTCGTTCTTTAACCCGTACGTGATCGACCTCGTCCGCGCGCTGGCGGGCGACTACTACTACCACGGCGATGCCCACGGGCCGTACGACCAGCAGCAGAGCTTCGCAGCGGACAGTGGAGGGAGCGCGACGGGCGAGCGGTTCCCGCACGCCGTGCTGTCCACGGCGACGATCGCGCGCGAGCTGACGGGCGAGGCCTTCCAGACGATCTTCGAGCGCGCGCTGGAGCAGGACGTGCTCGTGCTGGCCATCTACCGGCACGCCGAGGGCGACGACGACAGGGGCCGGGGCAACGCGCGACCCTACGTCTTCACCTGCCCGGACGGCCGCAGCGACCACCCGGTCGAGCGCGGCGACGCGCTGCACGTGCTCTCGCGGCGGCGGCCCCCGATATGCATCGTCTAGAGCGGTAGGGCGACCGGTAGGGCGACCGGTAGGGCGGTCGGAGGCGGCGACGAGTTAGGTGTCGAAGGGACCGCAAGTTGAAGTGCGATGGCTACACTGCGGCTGCTCAATCAGTGTGCACCACACGAATCCGATAGAAGATCCAGTGGATCAAGTCTCCAGAGCAATCTGCGACAAGCGATCCTGGTGGTTTGAGTCCAAAATTCCGCCCGCCTCCAGCGGAAAATGTAGTTTTGCAGTGTCCCACGAATCTGTTGCCTTGCTTTCCTGACTTGAGGGCAGCACGAACGCTTCCTGCTTTCATGCTCCATGCCTTTATGCATGCGCGTTGCATGCGCGTCGCGACGTCGGGCGAGCCTCCATGTCCCTGCGTTGGCCGTGCGTTACGCCCGCGGATGCCACTTTGCTGAGCTCTGAACTCTGTGATGCACCCAGTCGGGAGCTCGCTGGGGTAGGGCATGGATTGGTGGGGCTAGGGTTCCTTTCGAGAATAGGTTAAAGGCGTGTGGTCCACACCAATTGTTATGTGTGGTGTGTGCCCAAAACGTTTGTGTTGACCACATCGATTTATGTGGGCCACATTACGGCTCGTTTACGTAGACGCTAATGACATCTTGAAATATTTCGGTAAATTACATTTTACGAATATCCCAGTCGAATTTCAATACTAAAATCAAGAACAAAAAATCTTCTTTATCTATCTCAATATCTTCGGCGGGCTGTCCGCCGAAGATAAATGACTTGATTAATGTATAGATTACGAATCATAGATATAACAAAAATCTAAAACCCGACGTTTACAAATCACAAGACAGCGTTGGTGATATTTTGGAACCCGCCGTGGATATTATATAGATGTTTTGAAACCCGGTGCGGATAATATCCATGGTTAGGCTATTTGTGTAATAAGTTGTCTTTCCGTTAAACATTGGCCATATTTGTAGTATTTATGAAATGAAAACAAATTTCCACTTCGGGGCAATTTTTTCGAGTCGCCCACTCGCGGGTAGGGCACAGAAGGTTCCCGTACCGCCCGCTCCTCACTTGTCTCCCGTATGCCCTCGGCCTTTCTTGGCCCGCTTCTCTTCCGCCAAAGTCGCTGGCGAGGAGTCGTCTTGGCCTCACTATGCCCGTCGGTCCACCCCTCCGCCCCACCTTTCCGCTCCAGGGTCTTCCTCGGCCATTTCCACCGACTTGGCCGCCCTCCATTAGCCCAGGCGACCGCCGACGCCCCACTCCCCCCCACTTACGCCCTCCGTGAAGGGCGTCCCCCCCTCCACTCGACTCCCCCAGACCCACGACCCACATGCTCGCGCGACGCCTGCTGCTGGCGCTCGCGCTGGCCGCGGCCGCGAGTGCGGCGCAGGCCCGAAGCGCCGCCATCCAGTGCGAGTCGACGGCCGACTGCGCGGACGGCGAGACGTGCGTGGCCGGCGACTCGGTGGCCTCCATCCAGCAGTGCGTGGCGGGCGCCGTGTGCGGCGGCGACTCGTACGGCGGCTGCCCCTCGGACGCCGACAGCGGCCAGCTCGCCTGCATCCCGCTCGACGGCGTCTACAAGTGCCTCTCGATCTCTCGCTGCGACTCGTACTTCAGCTCGGCCTGCAGCGGTACGTGGGCGTCTCCCTCTCTCTTTCTCTCTCGGTGTGTTGACCGCCCTACCTCGGGACTGACCGGCGACTTGTCGACGTGGGAAACACCAGCGGGCTGCGCGGCCAGCAGCGGGGAGCAGTGCGGCGGCAACGGCGCGTGCCAGCTCGCGGGCACGTCGACGGACGGCTCGCCCTCCTTCTCGTGCGCCTGCGACAGCGGCTACAGCGGTGCCACGTGCGAGTCGGGCTCGGCCTCGAGCAGCGGCTCCCTCACGTCGTCATCGTCGTCGTCGTCGCTGGCCTCATCCTCGTCGTCCTCATCCCTCTCGTCGCTGAACGCAAGCGACAGCGGCAGCCACGAGTCGTCGTCGTCCTCCTCCTCCTCGTCCCTCTCGTCGTCCTCCTCGAGCGTGGACGTGACGTCGTCGTCGTCGTCGCGGGCGGGCAGCGCGGCGGCCAACAACGTGGCGGGCTCGACCGAGTCGGACAACAACCAGATCACGTCGGGTAGCTCGTCGGGCGGCAGTGGCTCGCCCGTGGTCATCATCGTGGCCGTGCTCGCGGCGCTCGTGCTGGTAGGTGCCATCATGTTCGCGGTCTACGCGCGCAGGAAGAGGAAGCAGAAGGACTTGGAGGCCGACGACGGCTTCAGCCGCGCCGACACGGGCAGCGACCCAGACGCGCTGGCCGGCGGCGGCGCCGACACGCCCAAGAACAACATCGTCACCATGTAGCCCGGCGGTGTGTGTGCGTGTGTTCCGCCCTCCCCCCGCCCTACCAAGCCACGGATGCATTTTTGCCGGCGCCGACCGACCGACCGCCCTTTAAGTTAGAGTATGAGGCCTCGTGCGAGACGAGAGACGCCGGGAGACCGACCCAGGACCCATCAACACGCTCGTTCCTTCCCCATCGACGTCTAATTCCAGCCTGGAAACGTCCGCCCGCACTCCCGCATGCCCTAATGCTCGCCCTACCGTTCGCCCTACCGTTCGCCCTACCTGATGCCATGGCGACTCGGCCGGCCGTATCGCCCGCCGACCTGCTGCTGCTCGTGTTCCGCCACCTGCGGCGTCGCGGACTGAGCGCGGCGGCCGTGGCGCTGCTGCGCGAGTCGGGCGTCGACCCCTTCTGGCTCTGCGGGCCCTCGCGCGAGCTCTTCCTGCTGCGCGAGAGCGTCTTCACGGGCGACTTCCCTCGAGCGCGCGCGCTGCTGGCGCCTCTGCACGCCCACCTGCCGCCGGACCAGCTCGCGGACGCAATGGGCGAGCTCGGCAAGCTCCAGGTGCTCGAGCGAGCCTTCGACGACGCCGGAGATCGCCGACAACTGCTCCAGCTGCTGAGGAAGAGGGCCCACGCAGGGGGTGAGACGCTCCAGCCAGCGAACGAGCACGACTCGCTGCCGTTCCTGCGCACCAGCAACGCGCGTGAGTGTCTGGCCGTGCTCCAGGCAGCCTCCACGCCGACTACCGCGCGCTGGGACCGCCTCGAGGCGCGACTGCACTGCTTCGAGGTGCTCGTGCGCGCCTTCCGCGATGAGATCGACCCCAGCGAGCGAGAGCACAAGTACGAGGCCGTATCACCCGAGCAGCTCGAGTGGCTCGTGCAGGACGCGCTGCTCTTCCACGGCCGCAGCGACTGCATCGCCCTCCGGACGCGCGCGGCCAGCATGTCGGCCACTGACTGCCACAGCCACGACGAGTCGGACGCGCTCTACTTATCGCCGCCGCAGACCGAGAGCCCGGAGGAGGTGCAGCCGCGCACAAATGGCCGGACGGCGAGTGTCATGTGCTCCGTCGACTGCTTGCCGACTTGGCCGCTGGCCACAGCGTCAGCTCCGCCGCTCCGGACGCCGACAGGCTCAGGGAGAGAGCGGAGGCGCCACCCGCTGGTCGCGTCCATGGACGCTAGTCGACTGCTCTTGTTGAGGGAGGAGGAGGCAGCCTCGCACCCAGTGCTGCGACGACCAGAAGCGGCTGTCGAGGTGCCCAACGAGCCGCACGGAGTGGACGCCGGCACCAGCACGGAGCCTCCGACTGCGCCGGCGACGGTGGACATCGAGGCGACAGCGTGCGTGGAGGTGGAGGAGGCGTCGACGCAGACCGAGGCGGAGGAACCAGCGAGCGACAGCAGGGAGGAGGCCGAGGGGATCGCCAAGCCAATGCCCCACGCTTGGGAGGACGACCCGCCACTGGAAGCCAACCAGGCTGACGACGGAGACGGAGACGCACTCCACCAAGACTCGGACGACGACGACAACCGTGTCGATGGAGATGACGTGGAGGATCAGTCCGAGGGTCTTGATCTGGATGGGGACGCGGACGATGGCTACGACCGGCCAGACGCCGCACCCGAGGATGCGCCTCGCTCTCCGCTTGGGTACGACCAGCTCGCGGTCGAGCACATCGTGCGCGCACGCGTGGTGGCTGAAGACCAGGAGGCGCACGCGGTACGCGCCATGGACGTCCACCGCTCGGGCGGCCGGCTCGCGATCGGTACCAACGCGCGCGCATTGCGACTGCTCGACGTGTCGTCAGCTGGGCGGTCGGATGAGGACACGGCGTTCGCGCACCACCATCACCTGCCGCTGCTGCCCGTCGTCTCCGAGTGGCACAAGCACCAACGCGCTCCCATCTACTGCGTCGCCTGGAGCCACGAGACGTGGTCGGCGCCGCTCGTCGCCTCCGGGGACGCCGACGGCAGCATCAAGGTGCTGCGGCTGCCGTCCGTCGACCAGCGAGTCGACCAGCGAGCCGACAAGCACGCTGGGGACAACTCTGGCGGCGCTGTGGCCTGGTCGGGGCGCCACGAGGGCAAGCTGCGCGCGCTCCGGTTCGCGTCAGGCGAGAGCAGCCTGCTCTGGTCAGCTGCGTCGGGTGACCGCTCCCTCCGGTGCTGGGACGTCTCGCACGCATTGCCCTCGTCGCTCGTGGCCTTGGACGGACACGTCGGCGAGATCCACGCGCTGGCGCTGGCACCCGCGGGCTCCTCGTGGCTCGCGAGCGCCGCGGCGGATCGTACACTGCGGCTCTGGGACGCGCGATCCGGTCGCTGCGAGCGTCTGCTGGCCTCTGGCCTGCCGCACGCGGCACTGGTGCTCGACTTCCACCCGCGACGCGCCGACGTCGTGGCTGCAGGCCACCAGGACGGCAGCGTGTCGCTCTGGGACCTGCGCGGTGCCACCTTCGCCTCGGCCGCGTGGGGCCCGCCGACTCGAGGGGCCTCCGCCGCGCTGGTGAGCGTGGCGCGGCCACATCAAGACGAGTGCCGCGCCGTGGCGTGGGCGCCGGGCGGCCGCTGGCTACTCTCCGGGTCCTTCGACGGGTCCGTGTGCTTCCTGTCGGCGAGGGCGGCGCTCGAGCCCGTGGCGAGCTTCCGGCAGCACCGCGACAAGGTGTTGCAGGCACTGTGGCACCCGACGGCACCCGCGATCGTGACGTCTGGCGCCGACAAGCGCGTCAAGCTCTGGCGCTTGGGCTGAGGCGGTGACGGGGGCGGGGGCGGGGAACAGCAGCGGCGGCAGCACGCGCGATAAGGGGGCAAAGGAGCGTGCATTGAGGGGGCTTATGCAGGTTCTAAAGGGAGAACACGAGGCACGAGACACAAGTGTGAGAACTCGCGACAGTCGGTGGAGAGAAGCAGGGGGAGGGCTCCACAGTCGACGGCGGCGAGTAGGGCGACAGCGATGGCGACAGCGCCCGCCCTACTTGGCGCCGGGCGACTTGGAGCGGTGCTTGGTCTTCTTCTTCTTGCTCTGGAAGGCGGCGAAGCCCTTGGGGTCGCACTCGGGGCAGAGCCACGTGTCCGGGTGGCGGCCGTCGGCCAGCCCGACGCACTCGAGGTGGTACCACTGCGACGGGTTCGGGCACTTCTTGCCGTCGCACGCGATCATGTTGCCGTAGCTCGGCAGATTGCAGATGCAGTACAGCTCGTTGTCCTCGTTGTCCTTGTCCTTCTTCTTGGCCGCCCCCGCGCCGCGCTTGGTCAGCTTGCCGCCGCTCGAGGCGGACGCCGCGGACGAGGACGCAGAGGCCGCCGGTGCCGCCGCCGTCTTGTCGTGCGGGTGGTGGTGGGACGCCGAGGCGGACGAAGATGTTGTGGCTGCGGCCGAGCCCGTCGCCTTGTCGTGGTGGTGGTGCCCCCCACCGGCCACCCCACCGGCGTGGCCATTGCTGGCGTGGCCCCCGGCAGCCTCGGCGTGGCTCGCGGACGCGCCGAGCTGGCGCTTGCGGCTGTTGGACTTGCGGCGCTTCTTGTCGGCCGCGGCGGCCGCGCGGCGGTCCTTGTCCGCCTGCCGCTTGGTAGACCCGCGCTCGCCGTTGCGCAGGCGCTGGACGAAGGCCGCGATGGACTCGTGCTCCTCCACCTCGAGCGACCCGTCGAAGTGGCGCGCCACCTGCGCCGCCAGGTCAGCCTGCTCGCTCGCCGCGTCCACCTTGAGCCCGTAGAAGCGCGCGTAGCGCTGCAGTGCCTGCATCTGCGGTGGGGGCAAGCGCGTCAGACCGTCAGACCGCCTGACCCTACCGTGCCCTACCCGGGGGGGGGCACGAAAAGGGGAAGAGAAAGCGAGCGAGCGACGCGTACCCCGAGACGCGTAAAGTCGACCATCAGCCGCGGCGGGTATGCGATCTTGCGCGCGCCGAACGGGTCCTCGCGCCGCACCAGGTCACGCCCTGCGCGCATCAAGACGAGAGCAGCGGGCGTCATGCGACGGCTGCCAAGTAGGCCGCCAGGTAGGGCCGCAGGTAGGGCGGCAGGTAGGGCAGCGGCTTACCGTCCAGCACGTCATAGTCGTGGCGGTCGTCCTGCTCCACAAGCACGTCCACAGGCGTCGGCGTCAGCTCGTGATCCTCCTCCCCTCCCTCTCCGTCACGCAGGCGGAGGGGACGGCATAGCGCGGGCGCTTACCATGGCAGGTAGGGCCACAGGTAGGACGGCGGGAAGGCCGAGAGGGCGAGGCTTCCGACCGCTGGCCGCTCGCTCGGGCGCGCGATTGGTGCCGTCTATTTCTGCGGCGCCCGCCGGCTGCGGACGCGGGACAGCTTTGGGACTGCCGACTTGTCGAGTCATTTCCCTCTACAATTTGAATTCGTACTCACTTAGGTTCGTAGAGCGCCACTCTACGTACCTAAGCGAGTAAAAACAAAGGAGAAGAGGTACTAAAGCAGGCTGCGGCAGGTTTACCCTGCATTTGCCTCGATTACAAGCGCGGTTTGGCTCTCGAAACCTCTACAACCCTATCGCACACATTCCGAACCTCGTGTGGGTAGGTGATTTTGCATACATTCTTGAAACAGATACAGATTTCCCCGCCACATTGGGAACTG